>ML776666.1:436097-452344 GCA_009831015.1 Picea engelmannii
CTTCGAAGAATGCAAAGCAAGAGCCCGCCCATTATGTATTTCCTACGCACAGACCTTCTCTCGGACTACTCCTCGTGCCTTGCAGTGTTTTCTTTTTCTCCTTCCCTGTCATCCTCTATGCCTCACGCAGTTTCACAATCGTATCTTGTGCTTCCCGAAGGCATCTCTTAAGCCAATTTGTGATTTCTTCGTGACCTTGCAGTGTCGATAACTCCTGGTTCTTCACCGCCAACTGTCTCTGCAATTCTCTATTTTCTTGGCAAATCTCGGCCATGGAAAGTTGGGCCTGCTCTAGCTGCTGGATGGGACTCCCAACATGAGAAATTGGTGTCTTTGTCTTTCCCTTCCGTCTCCCTCTCCCTCGACTAGTAGCCCCGGCAGGCTCCGGCCAGGCAGTGTGCATCGTAAACTCCTCAACGACCGAATGCACACTCATCTCAGTGGGGAGGCGGTCTTCTCCTCCTCTTTCTTTATTTTTTCTAGGCCTTCCCCTCCTACACGGTGTCTTCTCTTGAGGAGGCACGACACCCAACATACATCCTTCAGGCACATTCCTCTCCGCTCCCACCTTCGCTTGAGATGCTGAAACTGTTTCCAAGCAAAGGCAAGTACCTCCTATTGAAGCTTCAGGGGCACTGGATGCCAATAAGAAAGAGTCCCAGACACGTTGGGGCTCAGACCTGGCACTCCAGCTACCTCGCAAACCTCATCCCTTATTTAAGGGGGATCCTATAGTGCAACAACGTATTGGCCTAGACGTCTGCAGATGAGTAAAGAACAATGACATAGAGTTTTTTCCAGAACTAGACTCGCTAGACTAGCGTTAACAATGTATAAACTTGGCTACTGCATAAAATTTCCCACAGGGCCCCTAGAATTTATAGCGGAATGAGGAAGCAAAACATAATGTGCCAAAGGACACTCACACCTCTCGACAGGATGTCTCAAAGAGTTAATGTGTCAAAGTTGCTCGACGGATGCAATCTAGAACGTATGAAACGTCATCGATCGGAGTTATAGAGAATATACGGTATGATCATTCTAATATCTTTAAACTCCTCAGCTTCCATTATTAACGAATGATAGTTGACACGCTCGGTGATATGGATTCTGGAGGAACTACTCACCTCGACCTGAGGCATTTAACGACTTCATCATTATGGTATCCAACCTTCTGGGAGAGTACATGCACACATTAGACTCCGGCATCCTTTCCCCAGCCCCAAGGGTCAAGCGACTACTTGGAAGGTTCTGACACCCATATCCGTCGTACCTGATTTTCCACATTGCGGCGTGCTGACGTAACTCATTTAGACTGAAGAAGAGTGGAAGCATAGACAAGGATGTCACAGGTCATTCAAAGGGCCAACTGAGATCACGTAAGTATTAAACGATCGAGACTAACAAGATCCATAGGTACGCATCGGTCTATTCTATTTTTTGTTCGTATCTTACTATGTGTTACATGATCACTAAACTACCTCAACCTCGATTATAGGAAAGATCCTTCCGACTATCGAACCAATTTTGGTCCGCGACCTCACCGAAGAACTCGGAAGGATGACCGATGCAAGACCAGGGCAAGTGAAACAATTTGCAGAACATCCGATTAGAGCCCGAACCATGCTAAAGCAGTTGGACTCCAATCTAGTAAAGTATCGGGCGCATGCAGTGGATATCAGGGGAGTATATGCAGCTCCGATGAAACAAAACAGATTTCCATGGGCCCAAACTTGTGATGAACTGTTTATCAGTTGGTCCAAGTACGAGAGAACTCACCCTTTTCAAGAGATATCTCGGGTTGACTGTTGAAGAAATTGTTAGAATATGACGCCACATGGCGACTTTTGTTTTTCTTAAACTGCACTTAGCCATTAATTTCAGTTAAAATTTATATTATAAATAAATACATCGACCAATTAGTAAAGGGTCGATGGTTTTTGTAAGAACCCTTTCTTTCTGGTTGTTAAGAATTATTTCGAAGTTTCTATGAATTGAGAAGTCCTTCTGGACCAAAGACAAACTATTTTCATCAAATGCATGTGATTGGACTTGGAGAAGAACTACTTCCTATCATGTTTCATGAATTATGCAGTAATGAGTAAGAGCAATTAATTATGTTGTCAAGTTATCTAGTGCAATGTTTTAATGTTCTTGGCTTTAATGATGAAAATGAATCATTGTGTTATTATGTGATGAATGGTTATGGTAGATGAATTATTTTTCTTGCCATTATCTTATTACATATGTGATTTATTTCTGATAATTAGTTTCTCATACAGTAATTGGATGCTCACATGGTTGATGTATTAGTACTAGGCATGTGGTATAGGATCATTGTCTGCATGTTTGAGCAGTGGGTTATCCCAAGCTCAGCCCCTTCCCCAGTAGTTAAAACTTAATTCTATTTGTTGTCAATTTGGTTTATACTGGCTTGCATCTCTCATACCAGTCCCACCCAAGAGAAAATACAGAATAAAATAGTCCTAACTGAAGGAAGAGCCTTCACAAGAAAACACAAAGCCCATCGATAATTTGGTCGGATCACAAGATCTGGAGAACCATTCCATCTTTAAATGCTACAAAGTCTAATTGGGCCTCAATGGCAGGTTTGGTTCCTACTGTTGAATCAAGGGATTTTATACCCATCAACACATGGAAGTTCACTTCGACATGGAAAAGACAATGTTAGTGTTGCAATGACATTTCTACTATTTGAAACTTCGACATGATGTCAACAAGTATATCTGGTCCTACATTGGCTATGCTATTGCCAAACTAGTCACTAAGAAAAAAGGCATGTACACTCCTCTGCTTACTCTTGACACGCCCTGAGAATCCATCTCAATGGACTATATGTCAGGCCTTTCATCCACCGAGAGGGGAAATGACTGTGTTTTTGTGGTTGTTGATCACTTTTCCAAGATGGAAATTATGAATGCCTGCAAGAAGAGAATCACAGTGGAGAACATTGCCAAGCTCTTCTTTGAATGAGTGTGGGTACACTTTGGGATCCCACAAACCATTATCTCAAATCGGGACGGCCAGTTCCTCATCAGATTCAGGTCGAGCCTCTGGTCACTGTTGGACACCAAGCTCACCAAATCCATTGCCTTCCACCCCCAAATGGATGGCTAGACCAAGGTCGCCAACCAGATGATCATGCACATCATACGCATGTACAGTTCCAAGAACCCCCGCACCTGGGATGGGAGTCTTCCCTATGTTCAACACAACTACAACAAATCCATACATAGCTCAATCAGCCACAACCCATTTCAGGTGGGGTTGGGATTTCAACCATTGGGTCCCATGGATGTTGCACTACCCCTTGCGGCCACCCAGGTAGACTCGTCACATGATCCAACTAGAGTTAACAAAGCCACCCGGTTCATTGAGTGTATCCAACACACCTGCCAACAGGTTCATGATATTTTACAAAAGTCGAATGCCAAGTACAAGAAACGCCATGATCAACACCAGGTGCCACACCAGTTTCAGGTGGCAGACAAAGTTTGGTTGAACTTGCAGAAATAATGCCTTACAGGGCCTCATCAGAATCTTCATCCACTCCATTATGGACCCTACACCATCACCAAGGCTATGGGTGACAATTATTTTGAGCTCAACCTTCCCCCTTCCTTGGCTTACACCTAGCGTTCAATGTGGACCTCCTTCTACCTTATTTTCCACCATTATTGGACACCTCAGAGATAAAAAAAAACAATTGACACCAACAGAGCTCAGCCCTGACTGCATGGAAAAATCATCCACTGATCATATCACGGATACAAGGGCACTCGTCAACAAAGGATCCATCTTTATCAGGTTGTCAAATTAGAGCAGTTCTTGCACCAAGGTAAGTTGCTCACCTAGGGCCAAATTCAACAGAAATTTCCTCATCTGATGGGGGCACTCAATGCAATGGATAACATTGATTCCTAATGTAGGAGGATTGATCTAGGAGGATCTCGGTGGCCACCAACCTTTTTCAATTGGCTCAAAACACTTTTTTGGCAACTTATTATTTTTAGCATTTTTTCGATTCCTGGACTTTTAGGGCCATTTTGAGGGCCCAAACGATGTTTTTTTGCGATCGAGAACCCCAATGATAAATAAAGGCTCTAATTGAGCCCCCTAAATGGATATCGTATGCAAAATTTATGATCCCAAGAAGTTGATGTACTAACTTACCTGAACGAGGCCCACATGACTTTTGGCACTTCATCTCCTAGGGTTAGGTTTTTGGATGTCTAGGGTTTAGGCATTCATGTTTATTGTAAAAAGGACTTCAGAGCCTCATTGTACTCATATTCTTATTAATCAACATAGTTGTTACATCTCTTCTCAAAGATAAGCTACCACCATTCTCGCAAGCTTGTTTTCAGTCTGCATTTTACAGTTTTCAACATATTTCTTATTTATTTAAAGTCAAGTTTTACTGAATCTATGTTATTTTTTATTGTGTCTCTTTGTTAATATTAGAAATTTGTGGTTTAATTTCATTCCGCTCATAAATACAGATCAATATACCATCTTGAAATTCCTTACGCAATATCTCATAAAGAAGTAAACATCTTTGGGTGAATTAGTAAAGCATATGCTAGACCAATTGGGGCACTACCCATAACCCCATTGTTCCCTTGAATGAAGAGTGATGTAAGAGTCGTAGTGTGCACATTAGAACATACTTTAGTACACACAATTGAATATCTAGTGGAATTATCCTTGCAATAAATTGATCAACCCTTCGGCCTGATTCCCAATATACCTATCATCCCTGCAACAACTCCTCCAACAAGTATTTATTTTGATAACCAGGGTTATTTAGAACCTAAAGAAGAAGAATCAGAGCCAGAATTAGAGGTTTCATATCAATACTTTGATAACATGGAGCATAATAACAATGATAACAATCAAACTCAGTTGGATAGGGATGCTTTGGCATTACCTGGTATGCTCCACAACTTACCCAAGCAACTGGAAAAATTACTTCCAAAATATGAGCCAGAATCATCCGGATCTCATAATGATCATATTAAAAAATTATCTTCACTATTAGGCTGATGAATATTCAACATGTTGACGTTGCCTTCCATCTTTTCCCTTACACTTTTGAGAACTTAACCTCCACTTGGTATTTTAATTTACTTGTTGGATCCATCACCAATTGGACTTAGTTTTAGAAAGCTTTCTTAGATACATTTGGGGAAGAAACCACCACTGGGGCATTAATGTATGAATTATTCACCTCAAAAATAGGATCCAATGAAAATTTTAAGGATTTAAATCAATGTTTCACCACAATCCTAATTAAATTTCAACATGGAAAACCCCTACATAGGAATTACAGATTGAGTTTTATGTTAATTCCCTTTCGAAAACAATCTATATGTTTGTCAAGAGGGGTGGTAAGGATCCCCTAGAAACAAAGTTTGAAGAAGAAAATTCGATAGAATTTGAAATGAAAGGTTGTAAGGAGAGCCAAATTTCCTTAGGAAGAAAGGAAACAACACAACAAAAAAGAGGCCTTTTGTTCTCAAAACCACTAGGTAAGAAACCTATTGAAAGCAGTGAAAAATATATGACTGATATGGGGAGTTTACAAAGGATAATAAAAAACTCTCCACTGAAATAATGGAAATGAAGAGGAATGTAGGAGAATGTTCATCCTCTCAAATAACTTTCAGACCTTTATTTAAGAGACCTACTCCTTTTAAGGCTATCGAACCTCCCCTAGCTAACTTGAATATTGATTTATGAGAAGTAGCTTCAAATCACTTTTGCAACTATCATCAGGCCAACCACTCTGAGAAAACCTACCCACAATGGATAGATGATATGAAATTGTTGGAAAATCGTTTTCTAGATGGATTTTCTCTAACAGATCAAGCCAATGACTAAGCACTAGATGCTATGGATGAAGAATCTTCTAAACATATTAGAGAAATATCCATGGTTTTATGGGACATAATTCCTGGGGTAAAAATGACAGGAGAAGATTATATGATAGATGAAACCTTTTTTGTCCAGACCATAAGTAAAGGCCCTATCTTCCAGTCCCATCCCACTGTGTCTCAGACCCTTAAGAAACTATGGACATGTGTACCTATAGTTAAACCCACTCCTGCATTTGTCACTTTTCCTAAATTTGTAGATCATAAGTCTAAGCATATGGAATATAATGTGGTTGAAGATTTGAAGAAAATTAAAGAAAACATATTCGGTGATGCATCTGTACAAAATCTCTCAACATAAGACTCTTTTGCTCAGATCTTTGAAGGAAGAAAAGGCTAAAATGGTAAATCCTTCTCAAACCATAAGCAAAGCTAATTTAGGTGACCCTTAAATATCAACAGTAAACACAACCTCAATGGAGAAGAAATCCAAGCCATCAACACCTCCTTTCCTACTAACTTTTGAGATTTTCAACCATAATCTACAAAACTATATAGTTGACTCTGGAGCATCCTTCAATGCCATGCCTTAATTTGTCTGTAAAAAATTAAATGCTACATACACTAAGTGTTATACTCATATCATTCAGTTATATAAATAATAAGTGAAGGTCATTGAAGAACTGAAATATGTTCTAATTAGGATTCCTTCGAATCGAAAGATCCATCAAGTCATCGACATTATTGTTGTAGACATCCTTGAGGCCTATGGTATTCTACTCAGTTGATACTGGTCACATAAATCACAAGGGTATTTTCACTCGGATTGATATCACTTATGGTTACCCTAGAATGAACATCCTAAATTAGGATTGGCAGAGAAAAATATTTGAAACATACTGTGACTGATTTGGAGGCAACAAATGAACCCTCCTCATATGAATATCCCATCCTAGGGAATTATTCATGTGATTTAGAATTCAAAATTTTTATAGCCATGACATATGAAATATCAGTTACACAGAAGTCATAATTATTTCTTCAGAAGGATGATATTTTATCAGAAATCCATGATAGCCCCAATGTATATTTTGCAACTAGTGCTTCAAAATAAAATCTAAATAAAAAACAAAAACAAAATAAAAAAAAATCAAAAGGATAAAACAATACAAAATGTTCTTGATATTTGGACACTATTATTTTATGGATATAAATATCAAGAAGGAACTGGGGTTGGGTGTTTCTTTGTAGACACAAATGGTAAACATAGTTTCTTGTCTTGTAGGCTAGAATTTGACTGCACAAATAACACTGTTGAATATGAAGCTTTGGTTCAAGGGTTGGAAAAGGTTTTGGATTTGAATATAAAATAAATCAAGGTTTCTATAGATTCTAAAATTATAGTCATGTAGATCATAAATTCCATTAATTTCAACTCACTAAAAATTAGGAAATATGAGCAAGAGGTCCACATGTTAATAGATAATTTTCTTTCTTTCAACACCATTGCTATCCTACGGTCCCAAAACCTATTAGTTGATTCACTAGCTACAACAACCTCTAGGTTATCCACATTAGAAGACTATGAAGCCACTAGATTTGCTATTAGGATTCTATATAAACCTTATGTCCCTGATAATGTCACGAATTGGAGGGTGTTCAAAGGAGATAGACAAATAATAGAATTTCTGACTAATGAAGAAAATTTTAGGGATCTTTCCATTGATGATGATGAATTTCAGTCGGTTCTAACTGAACAAGAGTTTGATGGTTCAAAAGATAAATATGATATAACAACTATGAAACCTAAATCACATACCATGCCCAACGGGGCAATCAACCTTGAAAATTTGTTTGACTTGCAAGATAAGTTCAAAGGTCCATTAAATTTCAAAATTGGTAGCTCTAGTTTAGGTTATGAAGTAGGAATCTAGGAATCATTGAAAACCTTAGGAACATCAATCCTGGAAAGTCAATATTTGTAGATGAAATAATATCTTATCTTAAGATGTTTAAAGAATACCAAGACATTTTTCCATGGTCTTATCAGGATCTTAAAACTTATGGTGCAAGAATCATACAACACAAAATACCCCTCAAGAATAATGTTAAACAATTTCAACACAAATTACAAAAGTTTCACCCCTCACTCGAACCTCTAATTCAAAAAGAAATTAATAAATTGTTAGATGCCAAAATTATCTTCCAGGCAAGGCATTCTACGTGGATGGAAAACCTGGTGCTAGCAAGGAAAAAGACAGGTGAGATTCGTCTTTGTGTGGGATTTTAGAATTTGAATAAAGCCTCTAAAAAAGATAATTATCCCATTCCTATCATGGAATAGCTCCTTCAAATAGTCTTTGGATATGAGATGTTCTCACTTTTAGATGGTTTCTCGGGCTATAATTAGGTTTTTGTTTCAGAAGAGGATCGACTAAAAACTATTGTTTGTACTAAGTAGGGTACCTTTGCATACAAACACATGCCTTTTGGATTAATTAATACAATGCCACTTTTCAATGAGCTATAGATGATGATTTTAGGGGGCTAACAAACATATATGTCATGGTATATCTAGATGATGTAATTGTGTATTCCAAAAACATATCAGATGGCATTTTTCATCTCACAAATATTTTTGAAAGATGTAGAAAATACAAAATTTCCCTTAACCTAAAGAAGACCATTTTTGGTGTAAAATAAGGGAAACTTTTGTGTCACATTATATCAAGGGATGACATAACTATTGATCTAGAGTGGGTAAAAGTGTTTTCATAGCTACCTTTCCCACACAATAAGAAAACCATGCAATCCTTCTTTGGGAAGATCAACTTGATTAGGAAATTCATAATTGATTTTGTTGAAACAATTAAACCCTTGCAAAAATTATTCACAAAGATGTTGAATTTAAATGGAATAAAGAATAAAATGAAGCCTTTGAGAAAATTAAGATCGATATATTTGAAGCCCATATTTTGTAGTCTTGATTTCAACAAGGATTTCTTCCTTTACACTTTTTCCTTTGACCAAAATTTCAATGTGATTTCCCCTAGCCTTCTAGATTTGGTGATTTCCAAGGAGATCAACACTAGGTGATTTGTTTATCTCATGATATGAGCTTGGGAACTATCAATCTAGTCAAGGTTCACTTAGCTCTAGAGATCTAGAAGCATCCCCTACCCTCCTCTACCAATTTATATAGGGAAGACATTTCATGGGCAAGAGGGGTGTTGTATGGGCTAGTCGGATCTGTCGACTAGACCCGTTAGTTGACCAATCAAGTCGACTATAGAATTCATATAGAGGGTCGATCAAACAAACAGTTAGAGTCGACTGACCTGGTAGTTGAGAACTGTAACCGACTAGTAACTATATGACATGCATGTGTGTGTGTGTGTGTGTGTGTGTGTGTGTGTGTGTGTGAGAGAGAGAGAGAGAGAGAGAGACAGAGAGAGAGAGATTGTTTTATCCACATAATAAAGTGAATTTGATGGTTCTTCAGCTACTTTTGTCCTCTTGTACTTTCCCTCATACTACAACATTGGTTTCATTGCCAGTAGTTCTGAACTAGGGCATGTATAAAACAAAAGGCACATAGATGTTAAAGTCAGAAGAAATACACGAATGGAGGGAGCACAAAATTAATGATTATATCAAAAATTACTTAAGAAGGAATTGACTGACGATCGCAGAAGTGCTTACACAATTCTTCTTAGAAACACACAAATTATTCTTGGAAGTTATTCCAGAAGCATCGTTCCAATATCTCAATCAAACACCCAATGCACAAACTCAATCCATATGAAGAATTGATGAAAACAATAATAAATGGAGGAAGATAAAATATGAATGAATGGTTTGAAAGAATCGTTGTAGATTACATTGAAGAACAAGCAATTGAAGATACAGATTCAATCGTGTTGGAATACTAAGAAGGGGGAGGGGGAGGGGTGAATCAGTATGAGCACTTTTTACCACTTTCAATCACAACATTCAAAATTCAACTTTATCAACAGTATATCATTTATTATTGCATACAATATATAATGATAATATAACCATAAGCAGTACAAATAAACAATATCACATCAGATACACAATACACTAGAATTTATGTGGAAACCCAAATGGGAGAAAACCATGAAATGCTTTCTTATATATATCAAGAATGCATTCATAGGAAGCACCAACTTCCAAATTATTCAGCACCAACTGGAAGGAGGCACCAAATCCCTGATTTACAGGCACCATCCTGAAATAATCTCCAACTCCCTGAGTTCTCCGACACCAACCAAAAGGAGGCTACGACCCCCTGATTTACAGGAACCAACCTAAAAGAAGCTACAACTCCCTGAGTTCTCTGACACCAATCGAAAGGAGGCTAGAACCGCCTTTCCTTGAATCATCCTACCACCCTGAAATATAAGTGTAGACACACAGTCACTACCATTGATATTGTCACTGCCAATGTCACCAATACAACAACCAACCTATCACTGTCACAATCACATCAACCAACCTATCACTATCACAGTCACATCAACCTGTGACTACCACTATCACATCAACCTGTGACTACCACTGTCACATCAACATATCATTGATGATCAACCAATCATCCAACATCTCACTATCTTTGTCACTGATATACCATCATCAACCAATTGTACACAGATCCGCTCACATGGATACCAAAACCATCACCAAACAATGTACATTAACCATCAACCGGAACTTGTACCATACCTATACATTAACAATGTACATCAACATGTACCCTACCATGTATCAACCATGTACCATACCAAGAACTAGAACATATACCATACCATATGCCAAGTATCCAAGATGTGCCTCTAACAATGTATCATACCATCATCAAGGTGTACCATCCACAATCATTACCATGACATACCTCAATCATGTACCAAAACAACATAAGCATAAGAATAAAAACTAACACATAATCATACCTCTGATCATGTAGTTGACCTGATACACAAGATTATAGACATGTAGCTCTTCCTCAATGCTAGTGGGAAAAACCCCCCTTTAACTACACCAGGGTTCAAGATGTAGATAGAGCGAATAACCTTATAAAATTCAATTAATTCTACTCTACCCCAAACATAACAAAACTAATCTAAAGAAAGAAAATAGAGAATAGATCGGGTAACATACCTTTGATCCCACGTCTGGTGATGATTTTCTCAAGCTTGGAAGTTCCACTGACTGCACGTCTCCTCCCAAGGCTTACCTGCATCCAAAGATAGGAAAATGAGAACTACAAGCATGTTATTCTATTCATGAGTTAGGGTTATATATTCAATGCTAAGTATAAATCAATAAAAACACTCAAAACACCATCATTTGGGATAGTAAAATGTGATTCTTTTATTCATCATACAAATATTATACCTTACAATCTGTGTCGGCCACCATTCTGAGAACCTGGTCCAGGCTCCTCTTTACCATGCTCCAAGTGCACCTTGAATGAACTTATTCTCTCAACCTTTTGATCACCTCAATGGAAGGGAACGGGTTGAATGGAGGAAGAAGGGGTTGATGAGGGAATGTTGAGGCAATATCTCACAAAAGGCAACGATATCGTGGGAAAGGAGGGGAAGTGAAATTGGGAAAAGTTTCATTGTTCTTATGCTTGGATGTGAAATGATACCCCAAAACCTCCTTTTCTATGCCAAAATGATGGTTATTCGGTTGGGTGACAACCTATAGCAAGTGGATTAGTTGGGAAACTTCCAATAGCCCGTGAATTTCAACGAATTCCTTGCAACTTTTTATTTTTTGCAACTTTTGCAAGCATACGCGGGATGTAATGGTGCAACAAGTATATGTACACTAGTTGTAGTGGTGCAACAAGCATATGTACGCGGGTTGTAATGGTCCAGGGCATGTGCATCTTCCAAAAAATGGTTTTTTAAGAAGAGCTTCTCAGCAGTGCTTTGGAAAAATATGCAAGTAAGAGGGCCAAGGCCATGTATGCATGAGTAGGGAATTTTAGGTCTATAACACCCAACTTCAGCAACAAGAGAATATCATCTTCATCAAACTTACTTTATTTTCACGGGACTATTTTTGGATTAGTCACAAAACCTAACTTTCAATAAGCATAAATCCGTACCTTAGAACACATCATCACAAGACTTCATCCTCCCTTGGAATTTCTCCCTTGTTCACTTCATCTTCCCTCTGAAATTCACCTCAGATATCCTTGGTTACCTCATATAAGAATCACTTACTCACATAGCATATATTCAATAGAATGTGTGTGTGAATGTACTTATGAGTGACTTCTTTAGGTGTATATATACTTTTTCTAAGTAACCTCTTTCCTTATCTTTAGGGCTTCTTGAACTTTCTTATTACAACCACTTTACCCTTTCATTAATGACTTGCAACTAATTAGGGGCTTCTTAACCCATCTTTGGGGCTTCAAAATTCATGACCTCATAACTCCTCAACCGTGAGGAACTACGTGATGTTCCATCTACCATTGGAAACAACATGACAAGGACTATCCATTTATCAACCATGAGGAAATACATGACGTTCCACCTACCGTTGGAAATGACATGACGAGGACTATCCGTCTATGAGTGTGTTACATGGATTTGCATTGTTCTTCATGTCCTTATTCCTCAAACAACTTTGGGCTTCATGACCACACCTATGGGTTTCTTGTAGACTTCTTCAAAGTGTCTTCCCATGAGGGCCATGCATAGAGATATGCCATAAGGGGAACACTTTGGAGACTTATCCAAATATACCCATCACATCTATTTACATCAATGACAATCAATTGTCCTACAACGTCAATGACAATCAATTGTCCTACAACGTCAATGACAATCAATTGTCCTACAACGTCAATGACAACCAATTGTCCAACAAATTGAAACTATAAAAAATAAATTCTATACCGATTTGCACGACGGTTTCCTTTGCACCATCACGTCCTTGCTTCACAAATTCATGTTTGAAAAGGGAGTTGGAGACATTGTTGAATACTGACCTCTTCTGGCCAATCCTCTTTCGAATTAAAATTGGCAATAAAAGAAAGAAGATTGGGAAGAATTTCTCGAAGCTAATTACAAAGACACAAGAGAATCCTGGGATTACTTCTTGAAGAAATGAGAAAAATATCGAACTCGAGTAAGTTAGGCCAATGATGGGGGGTATACAATCCGTGAGATGATATAAGTCGATTAGATTGCACCAAAGTCGAAAATTTCTAAAGTCAGGAGGAAGCTAACTGGAATAAGTGAGAAGTCTGCATGACAAATGTATACCTATAAACCTTCAACTGATATTCAAAAATTGGAGCGGGACAAAAGGAAAAATAGGTGAGAAGAGTTATTGTAACGTCCTCAACCACCCCAAGCTGGGACACCTCACATAAATCCTTCCAACTTCAGCTCTAATACCATAATGTAACATCCCCAACTTATTAATGAACAATACTATTCCAAAATATATTGTGTGGATTCTATTATACACAAGTCCGCGTAGTTTGACTAGAAGTAACACGCTCGACCCAGGCTTGAGTCATGACACACAACTTATAACAACGTAATCAACTTAAATAACTACGTGCACCAACATATTGATCGCATAGTACAATCGTGCACACAACCATCTTGGCGTCATGTGCCAGTTCTGATTTCAATGTGTGCAGAGTCTATTCCCCTTAATGCACACACAAATTCCAGCCTCATGTGCACACATGCTACTTCCTACGCACCCAATCCTATTCTTGAAGACTCATAAACAAAATCTAAAGATTAACTTAACAAGAAAGGATATAATTAAATGACATACTCATGCACTACTACAAATATAGGCTATAAGTGCCATACTTACAATCACAAGCAACATTAAACAGAATAACAACAATTACTTATATGTTACCACAAATAAGAAATAACCCATATCAATAATAGAAAAATATGCACACAATAAACAATACAAACACATAAAGAACACTTATCTTTTATGAAAGTCACCAAATGTGCACATAACTCAGACGTTCCTCCCAACCATAGACTTTGTTTCTCATAAGCTATCAACAACATGTCACCCCCAAGCTAGGGATTAACTCCACTAGGGAAAAAGGTTTCCTATTGATAGGATAAGGTCTTATTCTCAACAGAGTTGCTCAATCCAAGGTGCCCACTACTGCAACTAGCCTATAGTCTCTCATTCCCCACGCACCTGTCACACCCAAGGAAGTGTGCCCCTTCTCTGCTTAACCATCCTTCGGCTACCCCACTTCCCTTATAGGGTTGCCAGCAACAGGCCAGACATGAAGTCTTCGAGCCCTGTGACTAATGCTCAGTGCACTCGGGAACAACTATCAACAAAACTCTCTCCTGGAGAGTATGCTCATGGGTCTCACATCCACTTCACAACAACAAATATCTCACCCAGAGAGACTTCTCGTGGTCTATCAACCCGTCTCCTTGACAGTAAAAGTCTGATTATAACCCCACAACTCCTTACATGCCTCTCTGTGCAGATAAGGTAATAATTGAATTTTCCATACATTCTAACCCCCTTATGCTCACGATAACTTTAAAACATGAATTCTTCCCCCAATTCTTATTTGAATAATCATCCTCTCCAAAATACACTAAGGCCAACAATATATATTTCATGCCTTCCACTTGACACTTTTCACCTTTAGAAGTATGTTTAAGCCACTTCGTGACCCGTTCCCTACCCTCAGGAAATTAGGATAAAATAATTATCTACATTACACTTTTCATAAATATTATTAAAATATTCCCCCCTTTTCCCTTTTTTGGTGGACTTGGCCCCCCATCTCTTTTCATCTGAGTTTGTCTATGTGCAAAAATGAAATATTATATTAATAACCATGATTATATTTAAATGGATAGGTACACTGACCTATCTTCGTCCCAACTCACCAACCTCATAATCACATAGGTTCTTTGGCCTCAATACATATACAATCACACACACACATCTCAACTTTGTACACTTCTAGGTTATTATCATGCACTTACCCAATTGCACGCAATATGGAGCAATGTGTGCACTTACCCAGGTGCGTGCAACACTATGACATGTGTGGCCCATGTCTTGATAACAACTCTCTGTGGACTTACCCAGGTGTGCGCAACACCAAAACTAGGTGTCAATGACTCACCAACCTATATATACATTACATTAATAATTAGTACCAACGGCTCACCAACCTATATGTACAGTTACAAAGGGTATGGTTCAAGGACATCACATTCCCCTCCCCCTTATTTATGCATTGTCCTCAGTGCATCATATACACACGTTCATACAAATTTTCAAAAAATTTCAAACCGATGAGGATACTCTACTCACATAACATCCTCGTGCTCCCAAGTTTCATCCTCGGGACTGTACAGGTCCATTGGACCTTTACCATCTCCATGGCTCGATTCTGGAGTTTTTTGTTTTACCAATACATTATGAAAACTAGTAACACTTGAAATACGCCTTCTGGCTCCACCTGAATCACATTCTAATCAATAATATGATTAGCATCAGGTGTGTACTTCTTAAGAAATGACACATGGAAAATATTATGAATACACAAGGATGCAAGAAATGAAAGCATATGTGTGACATGACCAATCCTTTCAAGGATTTCAAATGGTCCACAGTAGCGCGTTGCTAACTTAAAACACTTTCCTAACTTCAGGAAACTGCACCTGAATTTTACTTTCAAGAATACATGATCCACCACTTTAAACTCTCTATGGGTTCTGCCTTTATCTGTGCAACTTTTCTGTCTATCTTGGGTATCTTTTAAATTCTTCCCAGTCTTTTCCATCTACTCTTCCATTTCCCAGAGTAGATATGGCCCAACTACTGCATGGTCTATTGGGTTGTCCCAACTCACCGGCGTGCTGCACTTTCTACCATAAACTGCTTCAAATGGGCTCATATTTAAATATTCTTGATACCCATTGTTCTAAGAAAACTCTACCAAGTGAAGGTAGTCTTCCCATTTTGATGGCTTATCCATCACATACATCCTGAGCATATCTTCAATCACCCAATTTACCATATTTGTTTGTCCATCTATCTTAGGGTGATATGTTGTTATAAAGTTTAGACTTGTTCCAAATACTTTGAATAACCCTTTCCAAAAGTTTGAAGTGAATTCGGAATCTCTATCAGACACAATTTTCTTAGGTATACCATGCAAATTAGCAATTTCTCACATGTATATATCAACAATGTCGATTTCCTTGTAAGTTGACTTCACTGGAACAAAATGGGAATCTTTAGTAAGCTTTTCCACCACCATCATAATAGAATCATGTT
>ML776666.1:457388-491967 GCA_009831015.1 Picea engelmannii
AAGAGACCTACTCCTTTTAAGGCTATCGAACCTCCCCTAGCTAACTTGAATATTGATTTATGAGAAGTAGCTTCAAATCACTTTTGCAACTATCATCAGGCCAACCACTCTGAGAAAACCTACCCACAATGGATAGATGATATGAAATTGTTGGAAAATCGTTTTCTAGATGGATTTTCTCTAACAGATCAAGCCAATGACTAAGCACTAGATGCTATGGATGAAGAATCTTCTAAACATATTAGAGAAATATCCATGGTTTTATGGGACATAATTCCTGGGGTAAAAATGACAGGAGAAGATTATATGATAGATGAAACCTTTTTTGTCCAGACCATAAGTAAAGGCCCTATCTTCCAGTCCCATCCCACTGTGTCTCAGACCCTTAAGAAACTATGGACATGTGTACCTATAGTTAAACCCACTCCTGCATTTGTCACTTTTCCTAAATTTGTAGATCATAAGTCTAAGCATATGGAATATAATGTGGTTGAAGATTTGAAGAAAATTAAAGAAAACATATTCGGTGATGCATCTGTACAAAATCTCTCAACATAAGACTCTTTTGCTCAGATCTTTGAAGGAAGAAAAGGCTAAAATGGTAAATCCTTCTCAAACCATAAGCAAAGCTAATTTAGGTGACCCTTAAATATCAACAGTAAACACAACCTCAATGGAGAAGAAATCCAAGCCATCAACACCTCCTTTCCTACTAACTTTTGAGATTTTCAACCATAATCTACAAAACTATATAGTTGACTCTGGAGCATCCTTCAATGCCATGCCTTAATTTGTCTGTAAAAAATTAAATGCTACATACACTAAGTGTTATACTCATATCATTCAGTTATATAAATAATAAGTGAAGGTCATTGAAGAACTGAAATATGTTCTAATTAGGATTCCTTCGAATCGAAAGATCCATCAAGTCATCGACATTATTGTTGTAGACATCCTTGAGGCCTATGGTATTCTACTCAGTTGATACTGGTCACATAAATCACAAGGGTATTTTCACTCGGATTGATATCACTTATGGTTACCCTAGAATGAACATCCTAAATTAGGATTGGCAGAGAAAAATATTTGAAACATACTGTGACTGATTTGGAGGCAACAAATGAACCCTCCTCATATGAATATCCCATCCTAGGGAATTATTCATGTGATTTAGAATTCAAAATTTTTATAGCCATGACATATGAAATATCAGTTACACAGAAGTCATAATTATTTCTTCAGAAGGATGATATTTTATCAGAAATCCATGATAGCCCCAATGTATATTTTGCAACTAGTGCTTCAAAATAAAATCTAAATAAAAAACAAAAACAAAATAAAAAAAAATCAAAAGGATAAAACAATACAAAATGTTCTTGATATTTGGACACTATTATTTTATGGATATAAATATCAAGAAGGAACTGGGGTTGGGTGTTTCTTTGTAGACACAAATGGTAAACATAGTTTCTTGTCTTGTAGGCTAGAATTTGACTGCACAAATAACACTGTTGAATATGAAGCTTTGGTTCAAGGGTTGGAAAAGGTTTTGGATTTGAATATAAAATAAATCAAGGTTTCTATAGATTCTAAAATTATAGTCATGTAGATCATAAATTCCATTAATTTCAACTCACTAAAAATTAGGAAATATGAGCAAGAGGTCCACATGTTAATAGATAATTTTCTTTCTTTCAACACCATTGCTATCCTACGGTCCCAAAACCTATTAGTTGATTCACTAGCTACAACAACCTCTAGGTTATCCACATTAGAAGACTATGAAGCCACTAGATTTGCTATTAGGATTCTATATAAACCTTATGTCCCTGATAATGTCACGAATTGGAGGGTGTTCAAAGGAGATAGACAAATAATAGAATTTCTGACTAATGAAGAAAATTTTAGGGATCTTTCCATTGATGATGATGAATTTCAGTCGGTTCTAACTGAACAAGAGTTTGATGGTTCAAAAGATAAATATGATATAACAACTATGAAACCTAAATCACATACCATGCCCAACGGGGCAATCAACCTTGAAAATTTGTTTGACTTGCAAGATAAGTTCAAAGGTCCATTAAATTTCAAAATTGGTAGCTCTAGTTTAGGTTATGAAGTAGGAATCTAGGAATCATTGAAAACCTTAGGAACATCAATCCTGGAAAGTCAATATTTGTAGATGAAATAATATCTTATCTTAAGATGTTTAAAGAATACCAAGACATTTTTCCATGGTCTTATCAGGATCTTAAAACTTATGGTGCAAGAATCATACAACACAAAATACCCCTCAAGAATAATGTTAAACAATTTCAACACAAATTACAAAAGTTTCACCCCTCACTCGAACCTCTAATTCAAAAAGAAATTAATAAATTGTTAGATGCCAAAATTATCTTCCAGGCAAGGCATTCTACGTGGATGGAAAACCTGGTGCTAGCAAGGAAAAAGACAGGTGAGATTCGTCTTTGTGTGGGATTTTAGAATTTGAATAAAGCCTCTAAAAAAGATAATTATCCCATTCCTATCATGGAATAGCTCCTTCAAATAGTCTTTGGATATGAGATGTTCTCACTTTTAGATGGTTTCTCGGGCTATAATTAGGTTTTTGTTTCAGAAGAGGATCGACTAAAAACTATTGTTTGTACTAAGTAGGGTACCTTTGCATACAAACACATGCCTTTTGGATTAATTAATACAATGCCACTTTTCAATGAGCTATAGATGATGATTTTAGGGGGCTAACAAACATATATGTCATGGTATATCTAGATGATGTAATTGTGTATTCCAAAAACATATCAGATGGCATTTTTCATCTCACAAATATTTTTGAAAGATGTAGAAAATACAAAATTTCCCTTAACCTAAAGAAGACCATTTTTGGTGTAAAATAAGGGAAACTTTTGTGTCACATTATATCAAGGGATGACATAACTATTGATCTAGAGTGGGTAAAAGTGTTTTCATAGCTACCTTTCCCACACAATAAGAAAACCATGCAATCCTTCTTTGGGAAGATCAACTTGATTAGGAAATTCATAATTGATTTTGTTGAAACAATTAAACCCTTGCAAAAATTATTCACAAAGATGTTGAATTTAAATGGAATAAAGAATAAAATGAAGCCTTTGAGAAAATTAAGATCGATATATTTGAAGCCCATATTTTGTAGTCTTGATTTCAACAAGGATTTCTTCCTTTACACTTTTTCCTTTGACCAAAATTTCAATGTGATTTCCCCTAGCCTTCTAGATTTGGTGATTTCCAAGGAGATCAACACTAGGTGATTTGTTTATCTCATGATATGAGCTTGGGAACTATCAATCTAGTCAAGGTTCACTTAGCTCTAGAGATCTAGAAGCATCCCCTACCCTCCTCTACCAATTTATATAGGGAAGACATTTCATGGGCAAGAGGGGTGTTGTATGGGCTAGTCGGATCTGTCGACTAGACCCGTTAGTTGACCAATCAAGTCGACTATAGAATTCATATAGAGGGTCGATCAAACAAACAGTTAGAGTCGACTGACCTGGTAGTTGAGAACTGTAACCGACTAGTAACTATATGACATGCATGTGTGTGTGTGTGTGTGTGTGTGTGTGTGTGTGTGTGTGAGAGAGAGAGAGAGAGAGAGAGACAGAGAGAGAGAGATTGTTTTATCCACATAATAAAGTGAATTTGATGGTTCTTCAGCTACTTTTGTCCTCTTGTACTTTCCCTCATACTACAACATTGGTTTCATTGCCAGTAGTTCTGAACTAGGGCATGTATAAAACAAAAGGCACATAGATGTTAAAGTCAGAAGAAATACACGAATGGAGGGAGCACAAAATTAATGATTATATCAAAAATTACTTAAGAAGGAATTGACTGACGATCGCAGAAGTGCTTACACAATTCTTCTTAGAAACACACAAATTATTCTTGGAAGTTATTCCAGAAGCATCGTTCCAATATCTCAATCAAACACCCAATGCACAAACTCAATCCATATGAAGAATTGATGAAAACAATAATAAATGGAGGAAGATAAAATATGAATGAATGGTTTGAAAGAATCGTTGTAGATTACATTGAAGAACAAGCAATTGAAGATACAGATTCAATCGTGTTGGAATACTAAGAAGGGGGAGGGGGAGGGGTGAATCAGTATGAGCACTTTTTACCACTTTCAATCACAACATTCAAAATTCAACTTTATCAACAGTATATCATTTATTATTGCATACAATATATAATGATAATATAACCATAAGCAGTACAAATAAACAATATCACATCAGATACACAATACACTAGAATTTATGTGGAAACCCAAATGGGAGAAAACCATGAAATGCTTTCTTATATATATCAAGAATGCATTCATAGGAAGCACCAACTTCCAAATTATTCAGCACCAACTGGAAGGAGGCACCAAATCCCTGATTTACAGGCACCATCCTGAAATAATCTCCAACTCCCTGAGTTCTCCGACACCAACCAAAAGGAGGCTACGACCCCCTGATTTACAGGAACCAACCTAAAAGAAGCTACAACTCCCTGAGTTCTCTGACACCAATCGAAAGGAGGCTAGAACCGCCTTTCCTTGAATCATCCTACCACCCTGAAATATAAGTGTAGACACACAGTCACTACCATTGATATTGTCACTGCCAATGTCACCAATACAACAACCAACCTATCACTGTCACAATCACATCAACCAACCTATCACTATCACAGTCACATCAACCTGTGACTACCACTATCACATCAACCTGTGACTACCACTGTCACATCAACATATCATTGATGATCAACCAATCATCCAACATCTCACTATCTTTGTCACTGATATACCATCATCAACCAATTGTACACAGATCCGCTCACATGGATACCAAAACCATCACCAAACAATGTACATTAACCATCAACCGGAACTTGTACCATACCTATACATTAACAATGTACATCAACATGTACCCTACCATGTATCAACCATGTACCATACCAAGAACTAGAACATATACCATACCATATGCCAAGTATCCAAGATGTGCCTCTAACAATGTATCATACCATCATCAAGGTGTACCATCCACAATCATTACCATGACATACCTCAATCATGTACCAAAACAACATAAGCATAAGAATAAAAACTAACACATAATCATACCTCTGATCATGTAGTTGACCTGATACACAAGATTATAGACATGTAGCTCTTCCTCAATGCTAGTGGGAAAAACCCCCCTTTAACTACACCAGGGTTCAAGATGTAGATAGAGCGAATAACCTTATAAAATTCAATTAATTCTACTCTACCCCAAACATAACAAAACTAATCTAAAGAAAGAAAATAGAGAATAGATCGGGTAACATACCTTTGATCCCACGTCTGGTGATGATTTTCTCAAGCTTGGAAGTTCCACTGACTGCACGTCTCCTCCCAAGGCTTACCTGCATCCAAAGATAGGAAAATGAGAACTACAAGCATGTTATTCTATTCATGAGTTAGGGTTATATATTCAATGCTAAGTATAAATCAATAAAAACACTCAAAACACCATCATTTGGGATAGTAAAATGTGATTCTTTTATTCATCATACAAATATTATACCTTACAATCTGTGTCGGCCACCATTCTGAGAACCTGGTCCAGGCTCCTCTTTACCATGCTCCAAGTGCACCTTGAATGAACTTATTCTCTCAACCTTTTGATCACCTCAATGGAAGGGAACGGGTTGAATGGAGGAAGAAGGGGTTGATGAGGGAATGTTGAGGCAATATCTCACAAAAGGCAACGATATCGTGGGAAAGGAGGGGAAGTGAAATTGGGAAAAGTTTCATTGTTCTTATGCTTGGATGTGAAATGATACCCCAAAACCTCCTTTTCTATGCCAAAATGATGGTTATTCGGTTGGGTGACAACCTATAGCAAGTGGATTAGTTGGGAAACTTCCAATAGCCCGTGAATTTCAACGAATTCCTTGCAACTTTTTATTTTTTGCAACTTTTGCAAGCATACGCGGGATGTAATGGTGCAACAAGTATATGTACACTAGTTGTAGTGGTGCAACAAGCATATGTACGCGGGTTGTAATGGTCCAGGGCATGTGCATCTTCCAAAAAATGGTTTTTTAAGAAGAGCTTCTCAGCAGTGCTTTGGAAAAATATGCAAGTAAGAGGGCCAAGGCCATGTATGCATGAGTAGGGAATTTTAGGTCTATAACACCCAACTTCAGCAACAAGAGAATATCATCTTCATCAAACTTACTTTATTTTCACGGGACTATTTTTGGATTAGTCACAAAACCTAACTTTCAATAAGCATAAATCCGTACCTTAGAACACATCATCACAAGACTTCATCCTCCCTTGGAATTTCTCCCTTGTTCACTTCATCTTCCCTCTGAAATTCACCTCAGATATCCTTGGTTACCTCATATAAGAATCACTTACTCACATAGCATATATTCAATAGAATGTGTGTGTGAATGTACTTATGAGTGACTTCTTTAGGTGTATATATACTTTTTCTAAGTAACCTCTTTCCTTATCTTTAGGGCTTCTTGAACTTTCTTATTACAACCACTTTACCCTTTCATTAATGACTTGCAACTAATTAGGGGCTTCTTAACCCATCTTTGGGGCTTCAAAATTCATGACCTCATAACTCCTCAACCGTGAGGAACTACGTGATGTTCCATCTACCATTGGAAACAACATGACAAGGACTATCCATTTATCAACCATGAGGAAATACATGACGTTCCACCTACCGTTGGAAATGACATGACGAGGACTATCCGTCTATGAGTGTGTTACATGGATTTGCATTGTTCTTCATGTCCTTATTCCTCAAACAACTTTGGGCTTCATGACCACACCTATGGGTTTCTTGTAGACTTCTTCAAAGTGTCTTCCCATGAGGGCCATGCATAGAGATATGCCATAAGGGGAACACTTTGGAGACTTATCCAAATATACCCATCACATCTATTTACATCAATGACAATCAATTGTCCTACAACGTCAATGACAATCAATTGTCCTACAACGTCAATGACAATCAATTGTCCTACAACGTCAATGACAACCAATTGTCCAACAAATTGAAACTATAAAAAATAAATTCTATACCGATTTGCACGACGGTTTCCTTTGCACCATCACGTCCTTGCTTCACAAATTCATGTTTGAAAAGGGAGTTGGAGACATTGTTGAATACTGACCTCTTCTGGCCAATCCTCTTTCGAATTAAAATTGGCAATAAAAGAAAGAAGATTGGGAAGAATTTCTCGAAGCTAATTACAAAGACACAAGAGAATCCTGGGATTACTTCTTGAAGAAATGAGAAAAATATCGAACTCGAGTAAGTTAGGCCAATGATGGGGGGTATACAATCCGTGAGATGATATAAGTCGATTAGATTGCACCAAAGTCGAAAATTTCTAAAGTCAGGAGGAAGCTAACTGGAATAAGTGAGAAGTCTGCATGACAAATGTATACCTATAAACCTTCAACTGATATTCAAAAATTGGAGCGGGACAAAAGGAAAAATAGGTGAGAAGAGTTATTGTAACGTCCTCAACCACCCCAAGCTGGGACACCTCACATAAATCCTTCCAACTTCAGCTCTAATACCATAATGTAACATCCCCAACTTATTAATGAACAATACTATTCCAAAATATATTGTGTGGATTCTATTATACACAAGTCCGCGTAGTTTGACTAGAAGTAACACGCTCGACCCAGGCTTGAGTCATGACACACAACTTATAACAACGTAATCAACTTAAATAACTACGTGCACCAACATATTGATCGCATAGTACAATCGTGCACACAACCATCTTGGCGTCATGTGCCAGTTCTGATTTCAATGTGTGCAGAGTCTATTCCCCTTAATGCACACACAAATTCCAGCCTCATGTGCACACATGCTACTTCCTACGCACCCAATCCTATTCTTGAAGACTCATAAACAAAATCTAAAGATTAACTTAACAAGAAAGGATATAATTAAATGACATACTCATGCACTACTACAAATATAGGCTATAAGTGCCATACTTACAATCACAAGCAACATTAAACAGAATAACAACAATTACTTATATGTTACCACAAATAAGAAATAACCCATATCAATAATAGAAAAATATGCACACAATAAACAATACAAACACATAAAGAACACTTATCTTTTATGAAAGTCACCAAATGTGCACATAACTCAGACGTTCCTCCCAACCATAGACTTTGTTTCTCATAAGCTATCAACAACATGTCACCCCCAAGCTAGGGATTAACTCCACTAGGGAAAAAGGTTTCCTATTGATAGGATAAGGTCTTATTCTCAACAGAGTTGCTCAATCCAAGGTGCCCACTACTGCAACTAGCCTATAGTCTCTCATTCCCCACGCACCTGTCACACCCAAGGAAGTGTGCCCCTTCTCTGCTTAACCATCCTTCGGCTACCCCACTTCCCTTATAGGGTTGCCAGCAACAGGCCAGACATGAAGTCTTCGAGCCCTGTGACTAATGCTCAGTGCACTCGGGAACAACTATCAACAAAACTCTCTCCTGGAGAGTATGCTCATGGGTCTCACATCCACTTCACAACAACAAATATCTCACCCAGAGAGACTTCTCGTGGTCTATCAACCCGTCTCCTTGACAGTAAAAGTCTGATTATAACCCCACAACTCCTTACATGCCTCTCTGTGCAGATAAGGTAATAATTGAATTTTCCATACATTCTAACCCCCTTATGCTCACGATAACTTTAAAACATGAATTCTTCCCCCAATTCTTATTTGAATAATCATCCTCTCCAAAATACACTAAGGCCAACAATATATATTTCATGCCTTCCACTTGACACTTTTCACCTTTAGAAGTATGTTTAAGCCACTTCGTGACCCGTTCCCTACCCTCAGGAAATTAGGATAAAATAATTATCTACATTACACTTTTCATAAATATTATTAAAATATTCCCCCCTTTTCCCTTTTTTGGTGGACTTGGCCCCCCATCTCTTTTCATCTGAGTTTGTCTATGTGCAAAAATGAAATATTATATTAATAACCATGATTATATTTAAATGGATAGGTACACTGACCTATCTTCGTCCCAACTCACCAACCTCATAATCACATAGGTTCTTTGGCCTCAATACATATACAATCACACACACACATCTCAACTTTGTACACTTCTAGGTTATTATCATGCACTTACCCAATTGCACGCAATATGGAGCAATGTGTGCACTTACCCAGGTGCGTGCAACACTATGACATGTGTGGCCCATGTCTTGATAACAACTCTCTGTGGACTTACCCAGGTGTGCGCAACACCAAAACTAGGTGTCAATGACTCACCAACCTATATATACATTACATTAATAATTAGTACCAACGGCTCACCAACCTATATGTACAGTTACAAAGGGTATGGTTCAAGGACATCACATTCCCCTCCCCCTTATTTATGCATTGTCCTCAGTGCATCATATACACACGTTCATACAAATTTTCAAAAAATTTCAAACCGATGAGGATACTCTACTCACATAACATCCTCGTGCTCCCAAGTTTCATCCTCGGGACTGTACAGGTCCATTGGACCTTTACCATCTCCATGGCTCGATTCTGGAGTTTTTTGTTTTACCAATACATTATGAAAACTAGTAACACTTGAAATACGCCTTCTGGCTCCACCTGAATCACATTCTAATCAATAATATGATTAGCATCAGGTGTGTACTTCTTAAGAAATGACACATGGAAAATATTATGAATACACAAGGATGCAAGAAATGAAAGCATATGTGTGACATGACCAATCCTTTCAAGGATTTCAAATGGTCCACAGTAGCGCGTTGCTAACTTAAAACACTTTCCTAACTTCAGGAAACTGCACCTGAATTTTACTTTCAAGAATACATGATCCACCACTTTAAACTCTCTATGGGTTCTGCCTTTATCTGTGCAACTTTTCTGTCTATCTTGGGTATCTTTTAAATTCTTCCCAGTCTTTTCCATCTACTCTTCCATTTCCCAGAGTAGATATGGCCCAACTACTGCATGGTCTATTGGGTTGTCCCAACTCACCGGCGTGCTGCACTTTCTACCATAAACTGCTTCAAATGGGCTCATATTTAAATATTCTTGATACCCATTGTTCTAAGAAAACTCTACCAAGTGAAGGTAGTCTTCCCATTTTGATGGCTTATCCATCACATACATCCTGAGCATATCTTCAATCACCCAATTTACCATATTTGTTTGTCCATCTATCTTAGGGTGATATGTTGTTATAAAGTTTAGACTTGTTCCAAATACTTTGAATAACCCTTTCCAAAAGTTTGAAGTGAATTCGGAATCTCTATCAGACACAATTTTCTTAGGTATACCATGCAAATTAGCAATTTCTCACATGTATATATCAACAATGTCGATTTCCTTGTAAGTTGACTTCACTGGAACAAAATGGGAATCTTTAGTAAGCTTTTCCACCACCATCATAATAGAATCATGTTTCTTAGAAGTCCTAGGAAACTTAGTTATAAAATCCATTGTTATAAATTCCCACTTCCACTTAGGAATGGGCAAAGTCTGTAGTAAAACAATTGGATGTCAGTTCTCATCCTTGACCTTTTGACGTTCGAGGAATCTAGCAATAAAATCAACAACTTCATTTTTCATACCTAGCCATTAGTATTGCTTCTTGACTACGACAATTGTCTTCTGGTAACCTAGATATCCCACATAAGGAATCTTATGCATCTCTAAAAATATCAAGATTTTCAAATCCTGATCATTTGGCACATAGATTCCATGTCTATACATGAGGATCCCGTCCTCTCTCAACTCATAACTTTCCAATTTTTGTTGCGACGGACCTTGCTGTAAAGTCACTTTTATGTCCAGATAGCGTAGATCTGATTTGGAAACTTCCAAGATTATTTCGCAAAATTCTATCTAGTACATGCTAATGATTGTAGCGTGCATCTCATGCATCCTCCTGTTGAGTGTGTCAGCCACCTTATTCTATTTTCCTATGATATGATTATGTCAAAGTCATACTCACTAAGGAAATCTAAACACCTATTTTTATGGCATTCAAACTTGGCTATCCAAACAAATATTTCATGACCACAATGGTCTATTCTTAGCTCAAATATTTTACCCATGAGATAATGTCACCACATATTCAAGGCATGCACTATAGATTCCAATTCTAAATCACGAGTAGCATAGAGCCTTTCATGCTCTTTCAACTTCCTTGATTCGTAGCATACCACATGTCCATTCTAACTCGAGACTCCACCGATCCATTCCTTACATGCATCCATCCATACAACAAAATCTGCATCAGGATCAACAATTCTCAAAATTAACACACTTGTCAACAAACTCTTCAAGTGATGAAAACTCCTTGTGCAATCTGGAGTCCATTCTAGTCGTGCACCTTTCCTCTACAGGGATGTGATTGGATGCACAATCTTTGAGAATCATTCAATAAACCTTATGTAGTACCCTACTAGTCCCATAAAGGACCTTACCTCTATGACATTTCTTGGTGTTTTCCATTCCTCAATGGATTTTATCTTAGTTGGGTCCACAACTATTCCTTCCTCTGAAATGATATGACCCAAGTAATGAATCTGTCGCTGAAAAAATGAACACTTTCTCAACTTTTCATAAAATTTATGCTCCTTCAATACCTACAACACCATATTCAAGTGCTTCTCATGTTCTTCTTCGGACTTTGATCAAATAAGAATGTCATCCAAAAATACAGCGATGAACTTATCCATGTAATCTTTGAAAACTCCATTCATTAAACACATGAAGACAACTAATGCATTCAACAACCCAAATGGAACCATTTTAAAATTGTAATGTATGTACCTCGTTCTGAAGGTCGTCTTGTTGATTTTTTCCTCCTTAATTCTCACCTGGTGATAACCAGATCTAAGATCAATCTTAGAAAATATACACACGCCTCTCAGCTGATCAAACAAGTCATATATCCTTGGAAAATGATAATTGTTCTTCAATGTTATTGTGTTCAACTGCTTGAAGTCGATACAAAGTCTCAGTGCACCATCTTTCTTCTTCGCAAACAAAAATGGTGCACCCCAAGGAGACACACTTGGGTGTAAATACCCCTTCTTCAGAAGCTCTTCAAGTTGCATCTACAACTCCTTCAACTCTGGCCTACTCATCCTATAAGGAGTCTTGGATACAAGTGTTTCTCCTGGCATCAAATTTATAGAGAAGTCGATATCTCTTTTTGGTGGAAATCCTAGTATCTCTTTAAATACATCCTCAAATTCCTTTAGTACTGCATAGTCTTTTTCACTTTGCATTTTATCCTTAGGTGCCTCTTCCATGTTGACTTTGAATACTTTACATCCTTTTGAATTAATTTTCTTCAATTGTAAGGATGAAACCTCTCTGATAGTCACAACTCTTGGAATTCCTTGAACTGATCTCAAATTTCATTCCTCATCTAAACAAGTGAATGCCTTATTGTAACAATCTAAGACAACATAGAGCTCATCCAACCAATCCATACCAATGAGGAAATTGAACAAGCCCAAAGGTATAATATTCAAATCATCCTTTGTGCACAGTCCATTCATCTCCATTGGACATGCCTTAACCATCTCATTAATTTTCCTTTTTGCTCATGTAGCTAACTGCACCAACCAAGGTTTTCCATGCTTGCTTCTCGGCAATTGGAACCTTTCCACCATATTATAAACTAGACAATTATGACTATCTCCTAAGTCAATTAAAATAGAAATGACTTGGTCATTAATCTTACCTTCCACCTCGATCATGTGCCACTGAAATTGGGCCTAATTTTTATCCAGTGTTGTGTAAATCCTTGGTACATTTCTACCCATGTCCTCCATTGTCACATCTTTATATACACTGTGTGTAGTCCTCACTTTATCACCTCTTTGAGGGAAATATTTGCACATATGATTTCCGCCACAACCCCAACACTACATAGGTTGCTGCCATGACTTTTGTCCCACTGTTTCTGACATTCTAGGATCTGTGAGAGTTGTCTTTCCTTATGCATTATTTTTGAAAAATGGTGGCTTAGCTCCCTTCTTCCTCCATTCCACCTTACTTTTCATCATGTCTTCCAAATCCTTTTGGAAAGAGTCTTCCCCTTTGTTGCTTATAAAGACACTTAGCACACCTTATGGTTTCCTCCAACATATTAGGGTCATCATACTGTATCATGTCATTAATAAATGAGGGAAACCCACTCAAGTACCTTTGAATTTTCACTTATTCATCCTTGATGAATGTGACATACTTCAAGAACTCTAAAAATCTTCTTTTGTACTCATCTATCGTCATACTCCCAAGCTTGAGTTCGAATAACTCCTTCATTTTCTTGTCATAATACCACTTAGTTAATTATTTATTTTGGAAATACCTCTTGAACTCCCTCCAAGTCACTTTCTTCTCATCAATGTGATGCACTTGTACATACTGATCCCACCACATTAATCCTTTCTCCTTGAGATCATAAATAAAAATTCTCCCTTCTGCCTACGAAGAATAATTATGCAGCTGGAAAAACTTCCTCATGCCCAGCAACCAGGTCCCTACATATTCATCCTTTGTGTGCTCACCATCAAAGGTAGGAGGCTTGATATTATTCATTTATCCATGTAGCTCATCCACCCCAGTCCTTCTCTTATGATTTCTGACATGATATGGACTCAAGATACTATGCGCTTTCTTAAAAGAATTCTTCAGTGAGTGAGGTTGATGCTTATCAACACTTATTGCTTCTCTTTTTTTCTCATCATGAGACCTGTGACTTCTTGGCCTACTTATCTATGTCTCCTTATCCATTTTATTTTCTATTCTATCAAGACTCTGCATCAATTTGACATTGAAGTCATATTGTTTCTCCTTGGCTCTCATAAGCCTTTCATTTTCAGCTTTGTTGCTTTCGACATCTTTTTTCAATCCCTTTATGGTTTCTACCAAGTTCACTCGCTCATCCTTGAATTCTATACCATCATTTCCCAATCTGGCATACAAATTTATGATTTCATCATCATCGAGACTATAATTCCTCCATGCATCTTCCATAGTTTTGACATTCCGTGTTGATTTTGTCCTGCTCTAATTACTGCTAATTATACAAAATATGAAGGCAATTAAGACTTGTCAGATGATTTCATGCAACAACTACATGAAAACTTTGCACCATTTTGTCAGAATCCTTTCTTCAGATTTCTTGGATGATTTTAACATCCCAAACTCTAATGTTCACACATGTGCATCATTGTCTTTTCACACATCACCACTCTATACTGTGCGCCAATGGTTTTTTTCACAAACTAAACTTTGCACTGCGCAATCACTAATACTTGATGTACACATCTATTTCATGTTAATCTTTTGCCCATACAAGTCCAGTGTTGAACCAATTTCTCTAATACCAAAATGTAACGTCCACGACACCCCAAGTTGGGCCACATCACACAAATCCTTCCAAATTCAGATCTGATACCATAATGTAATGTCCCCAACTTATTATTGAACAATACTTTTCCAAAATAAATTGCATAGATTCTATTCTAACACAATTCTGCACAGTTTAACTAGAAGTAACGCACTCAGCCCAATCTTGAGTCACGCCACACGACTTATAAAAGTAGAAACAACTTAAATAATTTTGCACACTAGCATATTGATCACATAGTACAACCATGCACACAACCATCTTGGCGTCATGTGTCAATTATGATTTCACTGTGCACGAAGTCTATTCCCTTGAACAAACACACAAATTCTAGCCTCCTGTGCGGGTAGGCTACTTCCTTCACACCCAACCACCCAATCCTCTCCTTGAAGACTCATAACCAAAATCTCAATATTAACTAAACAAGAAAGGATATCATCAACTAGCATACTCATGCACTACTAAAAATATAGGCTATAAGTACCATACTTGCAATCACAAGAAACATTAAATAGAATAACAACAATTACTTATGTACGACCACATACAAGAATTAGCCCATATCAAGCATAGACAAATATGCACACAATAAAAAAGACAAGCACATAAAGAACACTTATCTTTTATGAAAGTCACTAACTGTGCACATAACTCAAATGTTCCTCCCAGCCATAAACTTTGTTGCGCATAAGATTTCAGCAACAGGTCACCCCCAAGTTGGGGCTTAAATCCACCAGGGAAAAATGTTTCCTAGCGATAGGATAAGGTATAATTATAAACAAAATTGCTCAATCCAAGGTGCCCTTTACTGCAACTATCCTACACTCTCTCATTCCCCACGCACCTATCATGTCCAAGGAAGAGTGCCCCTTCTCTTCTCAAAATTCCTTCGGCTGCCCCATTTCCCTTCCAAGGTTACCAACAACAAGCCAAACAAGAAGTCTCGGATCCCTATTGTTACCTATGATTTTGGTCAATCTTGATGATGTACTCAGGCTCCTCATAAGAACTTTCTCCTGAGAAAAGTGACATTCATTTCTTCCCAGAAAACATACTTTTGAAGAGAGTTCGCAAGTTGCTCATATCCTAGGGTGCAAGAATGACCCATTCTCACAGGCTGCCTTCAGCTAGGGTGTGAACTTCTCGCACTATGCTACATAGCTAGGGTGCGAACTTGCTCTCAAGCTTGGAAAAAGATGAAGTCTCGATGGTTCTAGAAGGGAATCTTCTAGAAAAATGGATTGGCATTCGAATGGTTATCCTTTTACTGGTTTCCCTGATATTGTGGGATCATTCTTATCCAAGTAACCATCTCATCCTCTCTTATATATTGATGGAATTCTCATGGAAAAGGTTAAGCAAGATTCATTGGAGAATTGGTGAAAGAATTGTGTGAAGGACCTAGCTTGAACAGGAGCTTGGAGACTCTAGCAAGTCTATCAAGAGGAATTGGATCTTCTTCATACAAGGATCGAGCAAGTGTGTGTGTTGGAGCCAAGATCCACCGAAAGGAAGCTTGCAACATCAAGGCGATCAGGTTGTATCTTCTACTTTCGATTAATATGATATAGTGGCATGTCCTTTTCCCATAAAGTCATTCTTACTTTATTGTGTAATTCCTTGATCATACACATAAGTTGACAGTTGAATATATTTTGTTATCTTCACTTTGGTTGGTTTGTGTTGTCTTGGTCTTGACCTCACGAGAGTACCGGAGCGAAGCGGGAGCAACAGAGACCCTAGGAAGTGATACAAAGGTATGTTACTTATTCCTCCCTACTAGCTAATTCAATGGTCAAAACTTAGGGAAAGAGTCATGTTCTATCCTGTTTTGTTCTAGATCTAGGTGGATCTAGGGAGATCTGTTAGTGTCCGCACCTACCGATTAGTCCGATAACACCTATGACTAATGCTCAGTGTACCCGGGAACAACTCTCAGCAAAACTCTCACCTTAAGAGTGTGCTCATGGGTCTGAAAACCACTTCACAAAAACCAATCTCTCACCCAGAGAGACTGCTCATAATCTATCAACCCATCTCTTCAATAATAAAACTTTGATTACAGCCCGGCAACTCCTTACAAGCCTCTTTGTGCATATAAGGTAATAATTAGATTTTCCATACAATCTGATACACTTCTACTTACGAGATCATGAAAACATGAATTCTTCCCCCAATCCTTCTTTGAATAATCATCCTCTCCAAAATACACTAAGACCAGATATATATTGCATGCCTTCCACTTGAAACTTTTCACCTTTAGAAGTATATTTAAGCCACTTGGTGACCCATTCCATACCCTCCTGAACTTAGGATAAAATAATTATCTACATTACACTTTTCAGAAATATTATTAAAATATTCCTCCCTTTTCCCTTTTTCAGTGGAATTTGCCTCCCATCTCTTTTCATCTGAGTTTGTATGCACGCAACGATGCAATATTATATTAATAAACATGATTATATTTACATGGATAGGTGCAATGACCTATCTGTGTCCTGACTCACCAGCCTCATAATCACACAGGCTCTTCGGCCTCAACACACACACACACACACACACACACAAACACACACATATCTCAACTTTGCGCACTTCCAAGTCATTACCATGCACTTACCCAAGTGCACGCAATATGGTGCATTGTGCACACTTACTGAGGTGTGTGCAACACTATGACATGTGTGGCCCCTATCTTGATAAAAATTCTCTGCGCACTTACCCAAGTGCGTGCAACACCAAAACCCGGTGTCAACGACTCACCAGCCTATATATACATTACATTAAAAATGAGTACCAACGGCTCACCAGCCTATATGTACAATTAGAAAGGGTCCAGATCAAGGAAATTACAGTTATGAAATGAAAGGGATCTCATAAGTTCACATAGGAAACCTACCCAGGTGTGTCAGTTCGCTAGAGTAGCCCTTGAGAGCGCCCTGACGGCTCCTGGGAGGAATAAAATATTGCAAGTGACTATGGCAGCCGATGGCACCCAACAAGCAATTAAAAAATTCTATAGTATGGAGATTGATGATCCAAGACCCGTGATTCAACCTTCTCCTGTAAGAAGTCTTATCTTACTCATTTCGGACTTCCTCCGTCATAAACTTCATGGGGATACTCAATCCCCAAAGGTGTGGTGTCGAACTGATAACAATCGTAATATAAGAGTCATGCTTATCATTGAAGAAAAATAGAACATTAAAAATCAACTAAAGGATATGTTCCTCCACACAAGAGATCTCATGGACTCTTCCCCCCTATCGAATCTATTTCTTGAAGATTCTAAATCAACAGATAGTGAAAATTAATTGACGCAACCTGTGAGATGATGATTCATAGAATATATAGACAAAGGTTGTCAAGCAGATGATATAATCCCAAGTGAAGAACAAACACAATTAGAAATAGAATACACTCTGACTAAAGAACAATGACATATTGTATTATTTGAGTCGAACACTCAGGTATCGACTCCACAAAGCAAGTCCATATCAACTTCCTACTCGACTTTGAATAAAAATATTGCAATATTTCCAGTCTTGAAAAACCCCAAGAAACCCACAATGGGCCTAATCCATATCCCCATTTATGAAGGTGATGAAGATCCCAAATGAAATTGGTTCGTTTGTGAGAAATTTTTTGATGCAACTAATATTACCAACGAAGAAAAACAAATGGCATAATTTGGTGTTGCACTTTGAGTCAGGGCCCTCACGTGGTTCATGAACTTCACAGATATAAGCCACTTGGCCAGGAAAAAATTAAAAGAGATAAAGAAAAGTCCAGTCAAAACCATCTAGAAGTATGATAAAAGATTCAAAGATCTTTTAAGCCAAATTCCTTATGTAATATAAGAAAGACTACTTGTACAATGGTATGTGGTAGGACTATTACAAAAAAATTGAGCACCTTTATGAATGTACGACATATGGTCGTGCGAGGAAGCACTAAAGAAATCTCAATGTATAGAAATGGATGATGTAGGAGCATTGACTTCATCAATAATTGATAAAAGAATAGAAGGAAAACTTGTAGAACTACATCAGTCAATAAAAAACATGTCAATTTCACAAAATGAACTCTAGTGCACCATATGCTCCAATGAAGGACATACAAAAGACTATTATAAGTTAACCGATGCACTTGATCTAGTAGTTTAACAACTTCAAATGGAAACATTATGTGACATCTGTGAGGATCTAACAAATCATGTTTAGGTCCTTGACCAAGTTTTGAGGATCCTTGGTCATGTTTGACCTATTTTTGGGTCTTTGACAGGCTGTCGAAGGCGGAGCGCAAGACGAAGAGGAGATCGAGGGATCTCGGCCCCTCTTTAGGGATTTTTGGGTTTTTGTCTTATGTAACGGGTATGAGGATGTCGGCCCATGGGTTTACCCATTTTTTGGCCCGATTTTGTAATGTATAAATAGAAAGCTAGGCAATGTAAGAAGTAGTGAATAATGACTAGTAGTGACTAGTCTGTTGGAAGTGTGCTAAGTGCTAGAGTTCGATCTATGTGATCGAAGGGTTGTAAGTTGTGCTAAGTGCAAGTAACAGTTGTAAGTACTTCGTGCATGCTGTGTGAGACTTGCAAAGCTAAGTGCAAGTGATTGTAAGAGACTGTGGAAGGCTTTGTGTTATAACTCAAGGAAGGAGGATCTAGCGAAGAGTGCGTAGATCTCTTGTCCTTTGCGAAGTTGATATTGAGGCTCGATGCATGTAAGAATATTGAAAGAAGCTAATAGAGAAGAAGAAGAGTTGGTGGACGTAGCCCTAGGGTGGGGGTGAACCACGTATATCTTGTGTTATGGTTGCTTGGTGCAATGTATTTGTTGTTTACTTGTTTATATACTTTGATATAGATGAATGATAGATATATTTGTTGATGCTACGTGATTAATAATATGGATGAATGCTAGATCTGATCTATGTGGATGTGCTTATTTCTTGAACATACTAGATCTGGTTGAATACTGCGATGCTCTGTAATTAGGGTTTGGTCTGCGAAGTAGATACCGGTTTAATACTGATGAACTTTAATTGCTAACTGCTTTGATAAGGTGTTATAATCACAGATATGTGTCCCAGATAAGGCTGCAGACATCTAAGTCTTGCAACCACCCATGCTTTTGCCTCGGGTGAGACTTCATCTACTTCACAGGTGTTGCCAAAAGGGATGATATTTAGGGTTTTGTTGGTGCGCTCTTGAGCGTTAAACCCTGAGTCTACCCCTGTGCCAAAAAATGGTTCCATTGTTGAGACCTGAAACTGTGATTGCTGGGAATTGAGGAAGAAGACTCTATGTGAGAAGATCTGACCTGAAATTTTGATTGTTGGGAACTGAGGAAAAGAAAGAAAGCTCTGTGCGTAGATTTGTTGCTTGACTTGCGAAGCTCTGTGCTAAGGAAGGAGGCAGATCTGAAGAAAAGAGGTAAGATCTGAACGCTTTGTGCTCTAATAGAGGTAGGAATAGTGAAAATTTTTAGATCTGGAAGCTTTGTTCTCTGCCGAAAGTAAGATAAGTGGAAACTTTTGTTTCAAGAATATGGATCTAGGTATGTTCGATAAATTTTGTCCTAGCCTGAAAACTAGGGCTCAGCTAGAAGAAAGAAGATTTGACATGAGTATATATGATAAGAATAGTGAAAGATATGTTATTCTTATGCATAGAAAGAATATTTGGACTAATAAATGGATGCAGGATCCTAGAAAGAATTTTTTGCAGGTTAGCTACGGTGATCCTAGTGTGCAGTACAGGAAAGGTTGGGGATCATTTAAGAGAAAGAGAGGATTAACTCTTTGTTACAGTTGTAGAAGACCGGGACATCTTGCTAAGGAATGCCCTGGTAGAAGACCCAGTTGTATTTTTTATAAATCTATGGATCACGAAGTTTTGGATTGCCCTAGAATAACTGCTAAGATTGAAAGAATGAATATGAAACAAGTAGACCCTGAGAAAGGTCAAGAAACTGAGACCATGGCAGAACCCAAGAAGGAATCAGAGACTGTACTATTACAGATGAAAGAAACCCTGAATGACCACAGAGATACTAATCTATCAGAGATCTTAAAAGAAAAAGAGCAAAGAGAAGTAAGAATAGGAGACTTCGACATTGACTATATTCTGGATGAGGAAACACAGGTGAATATAATGACACAAATAACTTGTGAAATTCTAGGAAAGTCTGCTATCATTCCTTCATTAGGAGGAATAGGACTATTTAGAGGAAAGATGATAACCCTACGTGGAAGACTTACCCAGATATCTATGAGTGCTCATGGAACTTCGACAAAAGAAGATTTTGAGGTTGTTAAATTTATTGAGAACAATGCCCCATTTGCTATATTACTAGGAAAACCTTGGATTGAAAGGGATCAGGACATAAGGAAAGAAGAAGAAGTCTTAGAGCAGAAAAAGAAAGAATTAAAAGATTTCATGACTAGGAGGATCGTGCACTTGATTAAAGAATAGGAGAACAGATCGAAGTTATTTAGAACCAGAAACTTGGATGTTGAAAGAATGCAAGAAGACTCATAGAAGACTGAAGCACCTACCCCTGATAAAGAAGAAGTATTTCCCCTGAATCCTAGGAAAGAATCTCAACAACACAAATTTACTATGTAGGAGGAGATAAGAATTAGAATGGAAAGAGGAATACCGAGACGAAGCTCACTGGAAAGCAAGCTAGAAAACTCAGCAAGAAGAGATCAAAGATCGAAAAGTTACAGAAGGTTCCAGAGGGAACTTCGCAGAAGGAAAATTTACAAAACTTGAACTTCGTCGGGATAGCAGAACAGCGCTACATGGCACTTCGCCATGGCGAAGCAATATAGCTATTGGAAATGGTATAATCGTTAGACTGACGCCCTGAACGGGTAGAATGACATTTGTGGTCAGAAGGCTCACCATAAAATTGTTGGGACCACGTCATAACAGACAGAACTTAATTAATGAAGGTGAGTCATGATAGTGTGTCGAGAGATTTTGAGTACACCATGGTTACTGCGTACCTTACAAAGGGGATATGTGCAGTTCGATTGTAGCAGGACAAGATCGCAACGTTGAAGTTCAGCGACTTCAACCTAGGAGACTGCAAGAACCATAGTATGCTTGCCCCGTATAAATACTTGAACAGGATGAAGGGGAAGAATTCGAAAATAATCCCTCAGCCATGGACGATGAACCTCACACAGTCCACCCTGTTAAATGTAATGAAGATCCCACACTTCAGAATACACTAGGAGGTTAACGCCTGTGTCAAGCTCCTACTTTCATGTTACCATGGCGGCTACTTATGGATAGAATGATGTATCACAGTCGATTCACCGTTGATCCATAAGATCACCGAATTGATTATGCAAGAACTTGACCTGCGGGACTTCTATCCAGAGAAAGCCACAGATCACGCATTAGCATAGAAGATCAAGGATACCTGCGATGATGTTGAGAAGGGGATGCGAGGCTACAAGGTAGCTTCCATCCAGAATGATGCAATGCGCCTAGCATGCCAATTAATTGCAGGAAAGCTAGTAAGGAAGAGCATGCCCACGCAAGTCACATGGTTTGTTGTTGACCTCGCGGGGAAATGTGTAGAAATCTACAGATGAACTAGGTGAAGTACCTAGTCAACCAGCTGGAGTTAGACTGTCATGAAGCTCAGGATTAGGGCTATGATTTCTTCTTTAGCTGGCTTCTGATCCTCATAACGTTTATTGCTTGGGAGATGCAGAAACGTGTGACCTTCCCAGACATTGAGTCGTTCGAGCCGCTTGCTGTGAAGTTCACCATGCTCTATTACTCGAGAAATATGGGAAAACAGTGGCAGTTGAATGCAGTTTTTCATACGTATTATCTCCAACTGAAGAGGGATATCAAAGCTAAACCTCGCATGAATCCGAACAACCTACAACGGTTTCGAACCCTCATGAAGTTTAGTGCAGATTGACACTTCATCTATATCATTGCATGAGAAGATGAGCATAAGAAGGAGCTTCAGTCGTATTACAAGCTCACAGAAGAGAACCTCGAGGAGATAACTAAGGAATGGTCAGCAGAAATTATTGTCCCCGCTGATCCTGTAGAGATGTCTGAACATGAACTTGATATCTTGGAGGCCACTCACAAAGAACATGACACACCTGAACCCAGCAGAAAGAAGAAGACCGAAGAAGCCCAAGACTTAACCAATGCATCAGAGAATACTACTTCAATATCACCTGGTCGAGGAGGTGATGACGAAGTAGAAGAGATAAATGGAAAAGAAGATTAGTAGAAGCAAGGCAAAGTAACACCACCTAGACATGAGGTTGATCCCCTAAAGAAGAGGAAGGTTTCTCCCACGAAACCCTCTTTCCGGAAGAAATTCAGAGCCACCTTGACCAAGATGTAGACTGTGCTCACTGTAGATGACTTTGATTTCATCATCAAAATTGTAAACGATGCCTTGTAGAAAATATTGCAGAAACAAGAAGCCAATCAAGAGGATATTTACGAAAGAATCTAGGTCAAACTCCGAGGGGCACAGAAAGCCCTTCAGTCCAGTCACGCAGTGTCCACTACACCCCTACCATTGGGAGAACCAGAGTTGGGAGATGAGCCAAACCAACTCCACCAACTAGCTGATGTGACTGAAGCCCGCCTTCGTCATGCTCAAGAAGAAACAGAACAAGCCACCCATGCCTTGAAGCAAGTGAAAGAAGAAGTCATGGAACAACGTCGAGTTGCGGAGTAGGAGAAGGTTTCTCTCCAGACAAAGTTTGAAGAGGAGAAAGCACAGATTCAACAGGAAAAAGAACAGTTGCTCGCAGAGCAACTCGAAGTGAAAGAAGCATTCAACAAAGCACTTCGCTCTATGACAGGATTAGAGCCAAAGGCAGAAGACTGATTCGTGCATCAAGTAGACTAGATCCCAGAAGCTATCCAGTAGCTACAGCAATGAATAGCAGACTTAGAGCTCCACACAGTGCCTGACACCCCGGAGGAGATGAGGGATCAAAGAGAAGCAATGGCTCGAAGCACATTTGAGAGAATAAAGGCCCTTTCCATGGAATGTAAACAACTAAGTGATCATAGTGCCCAGACTTATGAACGACTCACCAAGAATCCAGAACTGAAGGCACTGGAGTCACAACTCTAGGAGGCGAAGCAACAAGCAGAAACAATACAGGTGCAGTTGAAGCCCCTGTCAGTTGTTGAAAAGATGAAGCGATCCCAAGAGGAGCGCACTGCTCAACAACAGGTCCACACCATTCAGAGGAGAGCCATGGAAGTGAATCAGAGGCTCCAACCTATACAGTATGAGGCTTGCAAACTGTTCTCAGAGATTGAAGGCTGAGGAGAAAAGCTGGAGCAAGTCGTCACTGCAGCTGAACAACGCCTAGAGGGACCTGTCAACGAATTTGTTATCCAAGAGTTCGTTGAGCAGGAGGCCATGGAACAACAACAAGTCGAAGTAGCTCGAGCCAATCTCGAGGATTTTGAGGCAGAATTACCCAGATCAGAGTGACTTGAGATGAGTCATAGGTGAGTGTTGGGGGTCTATTGGCCCTTGACCAAGTTTTGAGGATCCTTGGTCATGTTTGACCTATTTTTGGGACTTCGACAGGCTGTCGAAGGCGGAACGCAAGATGAAGCGGAGATCGCGAGATCTCGGCCCCTCTTTAGGGATTTTTTGGTTTTTATCTTATGTAACAGGTATGGGGATGTCGGACCATGGGTTTACCCATGTTTTGGCTCAATTTTGTAATGTATAAATAGAAATCTAGGCGATGTAAGAAGTATTGAATAGCGACTAGTAGTGACTAGTATTTTGGAAGTGTTCTAAGTGCTAAAGTTCGATCTATGTGATTGAAGGGTTGTAAGTTGTGCTAAGTGAAACTAATAGTTGTAAGTGCTTCATGCATACTATGTGAGATTTGCAGAGCTAAGTGCAAGTGATTGTAAGAGACTGTGGAAGGCTTTGTGCTATAACTCAAGGAAGGAGGATCTAGCGAAGAGTGCACAGATCTCATGTCCTCTGCGAAGTTGATCTTGAGGCTCGGTGCATGTAAGAAGATTGAAAGAAGCTAATAGAGAAGAAGAAGAGTTTGTGGATGTAGCCCCAGGGTGGGGGTGAACCACGTATATCTTGTGTTATGGTTTCTTGGTGCAATGTATTGATGTGTTTACATGTTTACTTGTTTAGATGCTTTGATATAGATGAATGATAGATAGATCTGTTGATTCTACGTGCTTAATAATATGGATGAATGCTAGATCTGATTTATGTGGATGTGCTTAGTGCTTGAACATACTAGATCTGGTTGAATACTGTGATGCTATGTAATTAGGGTTTGGTCTGCGAAGTAGATACTGGTTTAATATTGATGAACTGTAATTGCTAAGTGCTTTGATAAGGTTTTATAATCACAGATTGATGTCACAGCTAAGGTTGCAGACATCTGAGTCCTGCAACAACCCCTGCTTATACCTCGGGTGAGACTTCATATTCTTCTCAGGTGTTGCCGAAAGGGCCGGTAACTAGGGTTTTTTCAGTGCGCTCTTGAGCGTTGAACCCTAGGTCTTCCCCTGTGCCAACATCATGCAACAAGATATTTTCCACATAACCTAATGAATACCCAACCAAAATGGTGCCATATTTTCGTGGAAAATAACCATTCCACACAAGAATGTCGGTTAAATGGAAAAATAGAATGAATATACATTTGGTGTATCATACGTAGATAATTAACCATAATGTTGACCAAGGGAATGGAAATGGATATAGAGGTTGAGGTCATGGGGGTTATCAAGGTCGAGACAAATAACGAGGAGGACAAGGAAAATTCAATAGAGGATGTGGTTGAGGCTATTATTACTTCTTTAATTGCTAGAAGGAAGGCCACATAAGTCCCAATTACCCAATAAAGGACATAAATCATCTCAAGTTCTGCAATATATGTGGAATGGGTGACCACTCACTAGAATATTTTCCAATTGTATTAGATAAAGCAATGAATAAGAGAAATGTGAATCTCTTGCATACAGTTCCCAAACAAGATATTTTGAATTCCAAAAATCTCCACATACTAACAAGTTAGGAGCAGGTGAAGACATCTTCCCATACCCGCCAAATCAACAAAGGGGATGTCGAAATGCATATCCTGACCCAGAGCACAAAGAAAGAATAATGTGAGAAGCAATGAAGTTCTTCAAGAATATCGACCAAGACAAATCAAATGGAAATAAGGGAGGACAATCAAGTATTCCAAACACCGCTCTAGAAGAATTTCTCGAATTACTAAAATAAAAGAAGTATTCCGAGCATAGGTATGCCTACCTTGGAAATGGAACATATATTAATATTATCTAATTGTTGTTTCCAACTTCTTCCAGCTTCTCCAACTCCACACCCTTGCATTGAAGAATTTGTAAAGTGTTTCAACCATCAATTTCTCTTCTGACCTCGCACTTTAGGGGGCATTTTGTTACACATCAAATTTCCACACTTAAGTACCTCGCCCTAAGTGTCGCAAATGCCATAAAAGTGTCACATACATTGACACCATGAAATAACATGTTTCAAAATCCCTAGTCAATGAGGAGGAAAAATATATCATATGAAGGTCAAAATACTATGTGCACATGAATTATTTATTAATATTCATAAAAAGGAAATTAATTTAGTGTGAGAATCCACCTCACATTTAGTTTCCTAATCTCAAGGAGAGGTTGAGAATCTCATGGATGGTTGAGATATTTTCTCAAACCAAAATCCTAATTTGGTGGATCTTGAGAGATATTTCCTCCTTAAAATCCTTGAGAGATATTTTCTCCCTAAAATTCTTGAGAGATATTTTCTCCATAAAAATCTTGGAGATCGCATTTTAGTGGATCTAGTGAGTGATCTTCTCCATGGTGGTTAAACCTCCAAATCCTATATAATGAGGGCTTTCCATGGAGAAAAGGAGGAAGATTAGAAGTATCAAACCTTTGATTCAGAGGGGAAAAATCAGCAAAGTATTGATATTTTGATTGTGGATCTTTCGAGAAAGGGTTAGATGAGGAGAGCTTGGAGGAGTGTTGCATCATCATCCATGTTTATAAGTATTCACTTTGGGTTCTCATTTTAATATACTTGGCCTATTTTCTTCAAGCTTGTGTATTCTTGCATGTCTTTGTCTATTGTTCCTTCAATCTTTGTAGATGAATTTGTTTGATCTAATCTTGTAGAGTAGGAGTTTTTTGTTTCTCTTTGTTGTCTATTGCATTGCAGGTATCAAGTTGCGCTAAGGAGTTTGGATATCAATCTCGGATTGGAAGCAGTGGGGACAAACTTTGAAACTAGGTGCATCACACCTTTTCTCCCTCTCTCTCTTTCTAATTAGTTAAACTAAACTCAAAGGGATGTATCTTTTAACCAAGGAGGAGTACCACCTCTCTAAAAATGCAACGGGATTCATATCCTCGTGAGTTTTTTGTTTCGATCCTAAAAAATTCAAACATCAATAGGACTCAACCCTTGGTATGCTCTAATACCTTGTTTATATTACCACTCTACTCAACACCCAACAATTAGCTCAAATAAGATCACTTTATCTACTAAAAGCACAGGTGAGCAATCAACTAAACATGCAGTGGAAGCATAAACAAGGAAACCACAATCTCACACACAAGACACCAATATTTTTGGGTATAAACCCATGGAAAAACTAGTCCTAAGAAAATTTTATTATGGTCAAATCAATGCTCCTGTGATAGGGAAAATGGCCCACTAAGAGAAATACAACTACAGAAAAACTTGACCAAGTCTGATATGTTCTACAGCCCCTGAACAACATGATTTTCAAGGTGTATGTGATTCACCTTCTGTTGAACCCCATATGTAAGCGACTGTCTCCCCTATGAGCCACATACATGTATGGAAAACCTATACAGACATTTTTGTCCAGAGCATCCCTTTCTTCTGGCTTTTGTCCTCTGAAACCCATATGCAGCTTCCTATGCTCTCTCTTATCCTTGAACTGTATGATCTCTAGATGAAATTCCTTCTCCACCTATCAAAGATCTTGAATCACGACCCTTTGTGATCCAACCCTCTCTGCATCAACACTTGGATGAACTCTCTTCACCCAACCTGTAAGCAAAATTCCTTTGCTTCTACACTATTCACACTAAAAAAATTCCTTCTTTGTTATCCTCAACCTTCGCCTCTCACCAAAGTCTCTCATAAGTGTATCTCATACAAGTCCTGACTGTGTCAACCCCCTCTACACAAGTGTCTTCCTCCTTCTCCCTAGCCTTGCTTTTATAATCATGAGTTACAATCATGAGTTACTTTAATTAATTCCTTTTAAATAAAGTAAACTCAAGGATAAAAGGTTTTCGATGACTTCCACATGCTAGACACATGCCAATGTAGAAGTACTTGTTGGATGCTACCACTAACATCCACAAAAGCTACATCACCAATGGTCATATATTTCTCAATTTCTTCTTGAATTAAGGTGCAAATTATTTTTTAATATATTTTGGAAAATTATTCATTACATATTGAATGTGATACATATAGAAAAAGGAAAAGGGCTTGATATTTTGATTTATAATTCATGAATTATGTTTCATTCTAGTAATGAAATATGCTTAATAGCTAGAAAGGTGTGTGTCTCATTCAAAGGTTTTATTGCACATGCATGAAAAAACCTTATGTGCCCACAAGAGATGCATGTAGATATTCAAGCATACCTTGGTAATTAATACCACATTTTATGGGATCACAATAGAAAAATATCTCTTCATACTCGATCCTCCAAGAGTAAAGATCTTGGGATGATTACCCCATGTGTGTAATACCCCAGTTTCGAGTCCCTGGATTAATGATGTATTTTTTGTTTATTTGATGAAAGACCGAAGTTCCTATGAAGTTGAAAGGATGGAGTGTCTAGAAATGTAATACTTTGAATATTAATAATAAAATGCATCGTTGGATGTAAGTCGGACAAGGAAAGAGATAAGGGGATATGATTACACGAGAGGGGGGACTAAAGGGTCTAAGTATTTTTATTATATTTTATTCACCCATCTTGGAATTGGTTGGGGGAAAGTGGTTATGTGAGCTTCTTGGGGAGGCCACAAGGTGCTTAATTGCATGTAATTATATCAACCCTACTTTTGGCTTGTTTAAGGGTTTATCATTTTCGGTTTGCCATTCATTGTTCCTCATTCATTCTTGTTCACACTTGTTCTTGGTTTGGGCATGGAAAAATGAATTGGTGGAGGTATAGAACCATGGATATTTGGTTGTAGGTAACTACTAGTTATTCCAATAAGATATTAAATTCTTAGTGCATGGATGCATTGGAGTTTTGAGAGGAACTTTCCATAGCTGAGAATCCTTGGAGTTTCCAAGATTGATATTTTCTGACCAATAGCATTGGAGCCTTGAAAAATAAGTGGAACAACATGAGGGGTTGCTTTGCAGAGAAAGGGGTTTATTTCTTTGGGGTTGTACGGGCTAAAAGGGGAAAGAGACCTAGTAAACTAGGATTGTTGTGTGGTTGGGAAAACTATGAGAGCTTGAAAGCTTATTGTGCATGTTTTGCAGTCATCCTAGGACCCATCCTTGTGGATTCATAGCCTTGGCTTGGGGATGACCTTTTGTTGAGAGATCTAGAACAACAGTGTCTACGGTTGGGTGGAACGTCCAATGTCTGCAACCAATTGTTGAATTGTTATTTAAACATAAGTGATCTCTGTGTTTTCTCTGTAATTTATATTATGTTGTGTATTAATTATCTCTGAGATGTGTTTATATCATGCATGTTTGTTGTTAATTCTATGCATGTCATGTTATTGATTTCCTTTATAGTTTAACATGTTCTTGATAATTGCATGTGTATATGTCATGTTTCTTGATTTAAGAAATGGTATCAGAAATTTGAAATTTTACCAAGATGGTGAATTTTGAGGTACATGGGTCGATGGGTACATCACAGATTGGTATTAGAGCATTGGTTGCAGTGCTTTGGCCATGTTATCCCTATTTTATGGATAACTAAGGAGATTGCTTCTCGAGGCCCTCGGGTTGCATATATGGAGTGTTTTGAGACTACGTGACCAGCAATACCCTTTTGCACAGTTGGAAACCCCTCTCACCACCATAGATGGTCACAGATTTCCAGATGGCATCCACCACATCAACTGGCTTTCGAAAGGCAGTGGGTCTTGCTCCATAAGATACAAGTTAGTATTATGGTGAGCATCATTTCAATATTTAAGCCAGTTGAGTATGGTGTATCTTAGATTTCTCTAGATTTCATGATATATGCTTGGACATTATGCCTTTTTCCCTGGTTCACCTTGGTGGTTTACATTGTGCCCTAGTAAGTGGTCTTCCTTGGGGATGGGTTTTCTACTAGGAACTCCCTTAAAGAGCCATTGTACCATTCTTGACCATACTTACCACTTTCCATCATTATTTCCCTCCATCTCCTTACCTCTTGGGATTTTAGGGTGTATTGACCCAAGAAGGGGTTGTCCCTCATTTTATGGGAAGAAGGGGATGAAGACCTAGAGGGATTGATGTTGGGTAAAAGATAAAATCCTTGTATGAACCTTCCATATGCTTCACCCAAGGATCACCCAAGAAAGCACTGAAACACTTAACTTTGATTAAAGGGGACCCACAATATAATAAAGAATGTTAAAAGGTTAGTTGAAGGATATGAGGTCTCATCACAAGCCAACCTATTACGTCCATTAATATCTAGTGGTATTTCATTGTTGTCATCTGGTCACCAAAATAAGGTAATGTCTCTCAGTTGCGTGGCTGAGAGAAAGGGGTTCTCATCACGATCCAACCTTCTCATTTCCACTAGGTGTTTGTGGGTGACATTGCCATTATATAGTCACCACGCCATGGCAGTGACCTTCAACCTCTCCTTAAAATTATGAAAGAATAAAAGAACGAAAATTAATGGGCTTGGAAAAAGTGCATTGCAGATGAAGGTACCACACACCCTCTACAAAGGCACCTATGAATGAAACACTATGACCTCTTGTATGCCATGATCCCTATGCCCATTGAGTATTGACCCCAACCACCTCACCCACTTTACATGGATTGGAGAGGGATCTCTTAGAAACTCTCCTTGACCTAGGGAAAGATCTACCCAATAGGACACCTCGTCAACCTTCCCATATTCAAGCTTGATAAGTCGCATAGTGTCTTTGAGTAATTAATTGTTTGATATAGTGATCTTTGATGCACATGATTAGGTGGCTCATTTATTTATTGGATTCACTTATCATGATGTTATGACTTGAGATCCTTGGAGGACGTGCTGGTTTGTCTTTGCAGGACCTAGCTGGTGGACAGTTTTGGAAGAACAAGCCTAGCTTGGGCCTCCATGGGGCTTGGAGCCCACAGGTGGATGCCAAGGGCCCGCATGTTGGATGAGTAAGATCAAACTTGAAAGGCCTTGAAGATGACTTGGACGATGTATCCTAGCCCCCACATTCCAAACATTTTACCTAGGAGAGGAAAAATGTTTCATTTTTTAGCATGACATCATCTAGGGGGGGTAGGGCTTGGTGGTGAGGTGACATACATTGGCACTTGGACGTTTTGAAGGGGCTTGATCTTTCATCGTGAATGAATTTTTTGGATGCTTGACATGTGGCTTTGGGAAGCCTCTATACTCTTCTCCATCACATAGACCTCCTCCAAGTGGAAAAACGTCCCCTAAAGGGGTGACGTCCATGTAAAAATAGGGTTTTATTTGTGCAAAAGTGAAACTTTAAATGAATTGTTTAATATTACTTTGTTAAAGGGGGAAAGATTAGGGTTTTTGACCCCTAGTCTTGTGGTTTACCCTTTAATATGTGGACAAGTCACCTTGGTGACATTTTGTATAAATAAGAGATCGTAAAATCTCATTTGAACATAACTCTTCCTCTTGTGAGAGGACTTGGATCTGAAATTTTCGCTACACTTGGCTATATTTGTCTCTTGTGCACTTGTTTATGGCTATCTCTTGTGAATGGTTGATGGGGGAGTGAGGTGCTAGCCTTCGATTAATGCTTTCTAGCTTTTATGGTGGATTACCTTAGCATCTTTCTTGATTTTGGTATGGTATTTTAATCTTATGCTATAATTTTTTCAAGTCAAGGATTGTTGTGCTAGGAGCTAAGTGGGAAGTAAGAGTATTTACACCTCCACTCTAGTCTCCATCATTTATTGCTTAAAGTTCATTGATGTTGCAAGGGTTTGTTTGAGGAAGTAAGAGGATTTACACCCCTCATTCTCAAACCCTAACTAGAGATACTTGCCTTGGAAAGTAAGAGGATTTACACCCCCAAGGAAGTAGCATCTCTAGTTCATTTATTTGACTCCATTAACCCAATAGTAAAGGCACTAGTCATCTATTTTTTGCATTGGAGATATAAAATCATTTCCTTGGGAAACATGATTTTTTGTCTTTTGAATGATCTCTTGCTTGGAGTTGGCTTGCCACATTGAGAGGAATCTTCCCCTACTAGGGAGTCCCCACTCTCCCACTACTTAAATTTATGTTACAAACTTTAACCTACAGCCACTACGGCTGATCTAACCTAGATAAACTACTAACCATAACTCCTAAGCTAACCCTAGACTAGCCCCTAAATTTTTCTCACTAACTCTACTAACTAGGGTGCATCTTTTGGGTTAATTGTTGGCATCTTTTGATGGTGTAACTTGCTGATATAAGTGGCTGAAAGCTACAGCCATAAGGCTGCAATTTTCTTCATAAAATGCATGTTTACAACAGTCATCTTCTCTTGCCTCTTAAGTGCCATTTTTCAGCCCATATTTATTGCTAATCTTAATGTTGATTTGTTTAATTAGTTTAGATCTTTGTATGCTGATTTGGATGCTTTATTTGCTGATATAAACTGTTATCTACTGCTGCAAATTAGGGACAGAAAGCTTAAATTGTTGATCCATACTAATATATATTTGTAAGTTGGATTTTCTTGTGTCTTGGGCAGGTACAATCATCTGGAGAAGTACTGCATCTTTGGGGCAACAATCACTTTACTTACAAGGCTTTCCTTTCCACATTTCACTCCATTTAGATTTGACCTCTATGGGCTCCATTTCCATCTCTATCCATCCCCATCTCATTCCCCCTATGGTCACCGGGATCACCTCCCTAGAGTGACCTAGTCACCCTTGAAGTGCGAGACCTACATCGAGGTGACATTGGGTGTAGGATTCCCAAGTTGTAGCACTTGCTTTTGTGGTTGGGCCTGGCTTTGCCCAACCTACAACTTGTGCTATAACAAGTCGTATTGGGTTGACACACAGGTGGGAAATTGTTAATTGTGTAGAGGTCGAGCCAGAGGGTGCTTGGGCATCCGAAGACATTTCTTGAAAATATGCATTTTTTTGAATATTGGAAAAAATTGGGAATTTTTCGTTAGTGACGTTAGGATGATGTGGACACCACATGGAAGGTGATGACGTGGACTGCCATAATGGTAGGTCAGTGGCAAGGTGGCAGGGATAGGACTCATCAATGACATGGACCACTATGGTGGTGCCATGTAGCAACCAATACGAGTGGGTCCCTTATTTAACAATATTTTATTTTATTTATATGTTGAAGTGTAACGGTAAGGAAAAGGTGTGTGTGTGAGAGAGAGAGAGAGAGGTGGTGACAGAGGATGACGAGGCAGGGCCAGGTTTCCATAGGTGTGACATGGCATCCCCTTAGGGTGCCATATTGTGGACCCATGGTGCCACATCAAGATTCATGTCGATAGATGCCACATATGCAAAGAGTTGCCTACGTTTAGAAAAAAAACCAAGTTGGGAACCATTTTCTTATTTTGGCCATAATTCAAGTAGACTAACTCAAATTGAGATAACATTTTTTGGGTTTTGTCCATAGTGAAGAGAGATACCAAATTTTCATTGAGGTTCATTGGCCATTTCTACTTGAATTTTCTAGAAAGTTCAAAATACTGGTTTTTAAAGATCCAGGTCCAATTTAGTGCCTGGGGTCCAGACTAAGCTGAAATTTTTGGACATAGTCCAAATAGCATACATAAAAATACCTAGTGAAGGAAGTGGATTAAATCTAAGGGGTTTACAATGGGGATGCTAAAATAGCCCAAAATCCACTATTCCAAGTCTCTTTTTGGGGATTTTTGGGGTTTCCAGAGGAGGAAAAGTGACTCCAAATTACAAAATTGGAAAATGTTATTTACGATAAATTTTATATATTCATCAAAATAGACAAATTTTGTTAAGTGAAGTTTTTTCAGAAGTGCACAATTTGGAACATAGCCAGTTTTGCTAAAAATTCCAAGTCTAAAAAATGGTAAAAAGGACAAAGTTGTAAATTTGAGATTGTAGTAGAATCTTACTAGAGAAATAGATTTCTAATATGAAGGTTTTAGTGTGTTCACCATCATGATTTTTTCCAGTTCCCTATACATAAGTTTTCTTGGTTCTTGATGGATTTTTTTCTACAATTGACATAAGTTGGCCTTTTAGTAAAATCGCACCAGTGAAGAAAATGCACAAATTGGGTGAAAATGGATTTTTCGGGAATCCATAACTTTCAACTCAAAGATCATATTAGGGCATAAGAAAAATCATTAATTGTTTTTTAGAGGAGAATAACCTAGAATTATTAGAATCTAGATAATTATGATATAATTCTTCATGAATTTGTTGGTTGTGGAGCCTGATTATCTTCCTGATTTAGAGGTCTTTTACTTTCAGCCGTGTTTATACCCCATGAAGTATTTACACCCCAAAATTATGTACACTCTTCCACGCGGGGGAGTGCAGAGGGGGGGTGCCCCCTCTGCGGGGTCCAGGGGGGCTATCCCCCCGGCTGGGGGGTCTGGGGGCAAGCGAGCCCCCAGCAGGGGTTCGGGGGTGAATCCCCCGAAGCAAAAATTGCCTTGTAAAAGTATATTGTAATTTCATTGTAAATCTGGACCATTCATTATAAGGTCGCAGATCTAACGATAGAGATTATGTTAGGGTTTTTTGCCCTAGAAGGCAACCCTCTTTTATGAGG
>ML776666.1:496309-507150 GCA_009831015.1 Picea engelmannii
AATTCATAGAGCTAACAATGAGAAGATAATGAGATCACATGAGGAGAAAAACCAAATAAATGCTCAGATGATGCAAAGCCTAAACCAGTTGTGGAGGCCAGCCAAGAATGGATCGAGCTCAAGACATGAGGAAGAAGGAACAAATCATGAAAGAACAAATAATTATAGAATATCCAATCACTCAAGAAGTTTTATTAGAATTCGTAAACATCACTACTCACCTAGTTATTCAGCTAAGAAGTTTTATGCATTGGAAGATTCAAGGAGCAGTCCAGAAGTGTCTCTTGTTAGGCATCAAAGAATAAGATATGAGTTGGAAAGTTTGCACAGAGAGGTTAGGAATATTAATCCACCATCCTTTGATGATGAAAGAGAAATGGAAGATGATGTTGAATCATGGTTGCTTGGAATCAAGAATATTTTTAGTTGTACAATTACTCATTTAATCTAGAAGTCGGGATTTCCACATACCATTTGAATGGAAAAAATGTTATGTGGTGGGATCATTTGAAGCAAGACGAGCAAATTGATGAGAGTAAGATTACTTGGAAGAAGTTCAAGAAATATTTTCAGCAGGAGTATCTTTCATAGCACTATTATGACAAGAATATGCAAGAGTTATTTCAACTTAAGTTGGGGAGCATGATTGTGGGAGAATATGAAAAGAAGTTCTTGGGAGAATATGAAAAGAAGTATGTGGTGTTTATCAAGGATGGGAAGTGAAGATACATAGGTTTTTGAGTGGACTACCATCTTTTTTCAATGATAAAGTTCAATATGATGAACCCAAAACTTTGACAGAGATCATTAGAAAGGCTAAGTACCTATATGATCAAGGCAAGGGAAGAGAATATTTGCAGAAATGTTGGAAGGATAATAGGAAGGAGAAATCTGATCAGATAAGGAAGTGATTCACATCTCCTTTCAATAGAAACAATCCTAGTACAAATAAGCAAGATCAACCTACTAAGAATGAATTCCAAGAAAGAAGACTTCTTGGGAAAAAGGGGAAGACCACCAATCAAGTATTGGGGATGTAAATAATATCACATGTACAAGGATTTCCACTCCTCTAATTGTTTTGATATGCCTCTAGTTGTTATGGCATTATTGTGATCTTATGAAAATATAGTTGTATTTTGATCTATTGAAGTTATGATTATCATACTAACCTTTGGTCCAAGTTAAAGTTATAAGCTGACTCCAGTCAAAGTATTAGATTGATTAAGGTAGATATTTTCGAGTTTACTTGCATTATATTCCCTAAATCAGATTTATGTCAAGAAAGCATATTGTCTTAGTACAAGGGACATGTTGGATAGAATACTTGTCATCTTGAGTGAAGGAGACTTAGAAGAAAAGAAACAACACTTATTCTTGAATATAAGACTCCAGGTTCCAAGTTTGATTGATTAAATTGAAAGACAAAATGAGGACATTGCACAACATCCAAGATGCTACAATAGTACAAGACCTGGGTAGAAATATTCCAAGGATATATGTAATGCTAGAAGATCGACAAACAAAACATCAATCCCATATGATTGAGGTGGAAGGTGGGATCATAAATTATCACATTGTTATTTTAATTTATTCAGGAGCAAGCCATAGTTACATTGATCCTAAAATAGTGGATATATTTCATTTGAAGAAAAGTAAGCTTAAAAATCATGGTTGGTTCAACTAGCTACTGGAACCAAAAGAAAGATCAATGAGATGGTCATATATTGTCCAATAAATCTGAATGGAGTGAATACTAACATTGATATGAATATCATACCATTATGATCTTATGATATCTTGATTGAAATGGATTGCTTGGAAAAACATAATGTTGTCGTAGATTTCCATAACAAGACATTTACATGTCTTGATGAAGAAGGAAAACATAGCACTATGAAAGGAATTCCAAGACCCATTTCTATAAGGTAGATTTCAACTTTACAATTGAAGAGATATTTTAGGTAAGGATGTCAATTGTATGCAACTCATGTGGAGGAGCCATAAAATACCAAAGGACCAAGTCTTGAAGGTTTTTCAGTATTGCAAGAGTTTGAGGATGTATTTAAAGAAATATCAGGATTGCCACCAAAGAAGGATATAGATTTATCTATTTATTTAGTACCAGGAGCTACCCCAGTGTCAAAAAATCCTTACATAATGAGTACACCAAAATTAAAATAATTACAAATGCAACTAGAAGAGTTATTGAAGAAAGAGTACATACACCCAAGAGTTTCACTTTGGGGAGCACCATTGCTCTTTGATAAAAATAAAGATGGAACATTGAGGCTATGCTTTGAATTTAGACAACTCAATAAATCCACCATGAAAATACCCTCTACCCATAATTGATGACCTCTTTGATCAACTAAGAGGAGCAAAGATATTTTCAAAGATAGACTTGAGATCGGGATATCATCAGGTGAGAATCATGTAAGAAGACATCAATAAGACAACTTTTAGAACCATGTATGGACATTATGAATTTGTAGTGGTGCCATTTGGATGGACCAATGCACCAATTGTCTTTATGTGCTTGATGAATGGCATATTTAGAAATTATCTAGATAAGTTTGTCATTGTGTTCTTAGATGACATACTTATCCATTCTACATCTATGGAATATCATGAACATCATTTGATATTGGTGCTACAAGTTCTGAGGGAAAATCAGTTGTATGCCAAGCTAAGCAAGTGCTCTTTTTACAAAAAGTAGATCCATTATTTGGGGAACATTATTTTAGAGGAAGGTATAGCAATAGATCCATAGAAGATTGAAGCCATTAGAGGATGTCCAACACCTAGGAATGTTTCAGAAGTCATATCTTGTTGGATTTTCCTTATTTATAGAGCATTAGTGTTATTAGTGTTCTTTTACTTTGTTATCATTAACATATATATATCATTTACTGAGAAGTAGCAGCATAAACAAGAGACAAAAAGAACACAAGAGATTTATCCTATGAAAACCCCAAATGGGGAAAAAAAACCTAGCAACCTTTCTCAGATAGATTTTGTTCACAAATCAAGTCCAATTAGATAAACCCTAGAATAAGTGCTAGTTCAACCATAAATACCACCCCAGCTACAGCAACAACACCATGCAAAGGTAGTGCACCTCCTTGAGGAGTAGTGCACAAGAGAGAGATATCAAAAGATTGAACAAGAAGAAATTGAGTCATTGTAACAACTGTGTCTCCTTATCCAAAATTGTTCCTTGATTTTGTGTATATGGGAGAGTGTGAGTGAATGAAAAAATGAGCTAAGGTGCCTCCTTATTTATAGTCTTCTTGTCCTTCTAGATGGGCCGACTTCTCTTCTGGGAAGGTGTCTTTTCATTATACTTTATTATTCTGGGTCGACTTCTCTTCTAGGGTATTTCAACATATGTCTAATGGATCTCTTTCTTTTGAAATATTCTCTGCATCTAAGAAAGGTCATCTAGGAAGGAAATATCATCCCACGACTACCAAAACATCAACACTCCCTCTTATCTAGAGAGGCATCTTTCATGATATCTTTATCTGGTAGTCCACTGACTACTCTGCAATCTGTTAGTAGGCACACAACTGCTACAATGCCTTTGGTAGCTTGAATCATCAGGCACAGTCTCTGTGATCAAACGATAGCACACACAACTACATCCAAATGATCTGGTAATCTCCATGACAATAAGCTAGTAGCACACAGATACTACAATTTCATCCAATAGATCACAATTGCTTCCAAGTAGTACACAACTATTGTCTAGTGACACACAGTCACTACCAGTGGAACACATCCACTGTAGTAGCACAAAGCTATTGTCCAGAGACACACACAATCTCCGCTAGTGGTACACAACCACCGAAGTATCACACAACTACTGTCTAAAGTCACATAGACTCCACCAGTGGAACACATCCATTTTAGTAGCACACAACTATTGTCCAGAGACACGCAGTCTCCACCAGTGGTACACAACCATCGAAGTAGCACACAACTACTTTCTGGAGTCACACAACCTCCACCAGTGGAACACATCCACCAAAGTAGCACACAATTATTGTCCAGAGTCACACAGCCTCCACCAATAGAACACATCCACCGAAGTAGCACACAACTACTTTCTGGAGTCACACAACCTCTGCCAGTGGAACACATCCATCGAAGTAGCACACAACTACTATTTGGAGTGACACAGCCTCCACCATAGTCTTATGACTACATGTGTGATGTTTCTTCTCTCAACGGGTCTGACAGTGCATTACCCCCTCATTCACCTCATGTAACTGATCCAGGGAACTCTTGACCGGAGGGGTTAGTCGGCATGAGAAGAAACAACACACCTCCCTCTCAAAGAGGGTGGACATTTTGGAACACTCCAAGCTTGTCCTCGAAGTACTCATACTTCACTCTTGACAAGGGCTTGGTAAATATGTATGCTATCTGCTCATCCGTGGATATGTACTAGAGCTCCACAACTTCTCTCTGCACCATGTCCCAGATGTAATGATATTTGATCTCTATATGCTTAAACTTGTCATGGAATACAAGGTTCTCGGTAAGCTTTACACAACTTTGATTGTCACAATGTATCAAAGTTGGCTCCAATTCTAGATCTAATATCCCAGCTAGCAACTTTCGGAGACACACTACTTCACGACTTGCCACGCTTGTTGCGATATACTCTACTTCTGAAGTATCAAGTGCCACTGATGTTTGCTTCCTGCTCAACCATGAGATCATGCCCGATCCCAGACAGAAGAAACATCTGAAAGTACTCTTTCAATCCACTACACTCCATGCCTAGTCAGAGTCTATATATCACTACAACTTTACATCTCCACCCAAGACATATCTCAATCCATATCCAACTGTACCATGAGGGTACCTCAACATATGCTTTGTTTCCATCCAATGTACCTATCTAGGTTCAACCATGTGTTGACTCAAGGTATTCACTGCAAAGCATATGTCTGGCTTGGTGTTAACCAGGTACATCAAGGATCCAATAAATTGTTTGTACATCATGGGATCCACCAAATCTAAATATTTTTCACTCAAGAGCTTCAGATTTATCGTCATATGTGTGGTCATGGACTTGCAGTCCATCATCCCGAATTTATTCAGGATCTCAATAGTATATTTTGCTTGGCTAAGGAAAATCTCATCTAATCTCTACCACACTTCCAATCCTAAGAAGTAATGCAACAAACCTAGATCCGTCATCTCGAACTATGAAACAAGCTCCCTCTTGCACCCAAATATGAGCTTCTCATCTCTTGTCAGAAACAGGTCATCCACATGTAGGATCAATGGGAAACCATCCCCGAGCTAATAAAATAACCATCTGATTTGGCATATCATGACCTAGGTTCTTGCTTAGGCCTGTACAAATCCTTTTTTAATCTGCAAACATGAGACTCCATCTCATGTATCTTGTGGCTACTCTATGTACACTTCTTCTGGCCACTGGAGCAAGTGTCTCGTCATAATATTCTCCCTCTTGTTGGGAGAATCCTCAGGCCACAAATCAAGATTTGTACATTTCTATGTTGCCATCTGCAACATGCTTGATCTTGTAGATCAACTTGGAAGTCACTATTGACTTCCCTTCTGGTCTTAGAACCACCTCTCACACATCATTCTTCATGATGGACCAATACTCCTCCATCATGGCATCCTTCCATTCTTGCTTCTCAATAGATTTTTCAATGGTGGAAGGATCTGAATCAATGATGCTCTCATCAGCTCCACATAGCTGGAAAACATGTGTGGTTTCTGGAACTGAGGCAAAATCTGTATCCCAATCCTTCTAACTCTCTTCCTCCTCTGTCACTGCAACAAGGTCTATCGAGACAAGGGAATCCTCCCAAGATATCTCACATATCATAGAAGCCTATGAAGCTTCGATCTAGCCTCCTCAAATCGTGGCACTTGTATGTCATTCCTGGAAGACATCTCTCTCTCCTATATGAATCTAAGAAGGAATACTTTTTGAATGAAAGTCTCCAAGCCATTAACTGATCCGGATTATTTTCGGCACGAAATGAGAGCGGAGATATAATAAAGAAATGCACAAAGATATTGCAGATATTCAATAATATAACAGAAATGTATCAGAGATGCAACCATAAACACAGATATACAGTAATACACGATTTCTATTAATCAGAGAAATGTACAGAGACTATAAAAATACAGAGTGAAAGACTCGCTAGAATGGTGGCAGCTTATCTCTGAGAAGAGATGTGATGGCTACTCGCATTCGCAAGAAGATGATTACAATGAGGCTCTAAAGGCCCTTTTACAATAAACTAGAATGCCAAAAGTCCTAGACATCCAAAAACCTAACCCTAGGAGATGAAGCGCCAAAAGTCATGTGGGCCCCGTTTGGGTAAGTGAGTACATCAACTTCCCGGGGTCGTAACTTTTGCATACGATCTCTATTTTAGGCGTGTGATAGCTCGTTGGAAAGGTATTGTCGAGGAGATTCATTTTGGGGGCTCAATAGTGCCTTTGGCTATCATTGAGAACCTCGATCTCGAAAAACATTCATTTGGACCCTCAAAATGGCCCCGAAAGTTAAAACCTGCTAAAAATAGTAAATTGCCAAAATGGCTAGAAAACTGTTTTGAGCCATTTGGAAAAGGTGGGTGGCCACCGATATCCACCTGGATCATTAAATCTCTCTGAGATCATGATCACTCTGAATATGCATGATCCCTCTGAAGCTTGACTCCCTCTGAGTCTATATGATCTTCAGAGTCACCTGATTTTGCTACATCTGTTGACTTCTTATGAAATCTGATATCCTATGGAATTTACTAGGAGGTTTCTCCTCCCTACTGGAAACTAAGGGTTGACTCCCTTTGAAATCTAGCTCCTTTTGAGTTGGTACTTGGTGGGGCCACCTACCTCACCACTAGTGGAGTCATCTACTTTTGTCATAGTATGGCTTATCAATGTCATGTATATGTATCTCCTTTGCATTATGCAAGGTATCACGAGAACATGTTTGTTTATTGCATCGTTTCTAGATAGGCCTTTTGGCACTACTGACTCTTCCTGATGATCTGAAGAGTGGTCAAATTAGTGTACAATCATCTTTGGAGATTTATGCTCCTCATAATCAATCTCCATAAGAGATACTCTTCTTCTTCTACTACTTCACATGAGTGTGTAGGTTCCTGTACACTGTTCTATGTCTCGGCTAGAGACTATCTAAATAGTTGCCTCCTCCAACTGTCATCATAGCTCCTTCTCAGAGCTATCATTTGTGACCCGCCCAGAACAAGAGACAAGAACAAAATTTATATGGTAACCTCCATGGAGTGGTTAGTAATCAAGAACATATCCTAGAGAAGATCAATTTCATCTTGCAAACAAGTATATCATTAACAATGAGTATTTTCTTAATGATAATTGTACCGACAATATTCAGGTGTACCTAAAAATTTGATAGAAATAACAAATAATAAAGTTGTAAAGGTTGATATCCTAGGTACAATACTTTCTTAAGCAACAACAATATAAAACATCAAACCTAATATGCAAACCTGGAGTCTGGTGTTGTTGTCCTGCTTGAGTTTCCTTCTATCGTTTATATGAAAACACCATTGTCTAAAAGACAAATTCTTCATCATTTGATGCCTTTGAGTGCTCTTTAGAATTTGTTGCATGTGCATGGTGTTTCTTCTTCTCCTTTTCATTTCTATATGGACATTGAAAGGCAAAATGTCCTAGCTTCTAGCAACTGTAGAGAATCTAATCTTTGATGCATACTTCTTGTAACAAGGTCTCTTAGACTTCGTCGGACTGCCTTCTTCCCTTTTCTTTCTCTTCTTCACTTGGGAAACAAGTGCTTGATTTTCATCCTCATTATTCTTTTGTGTCTTGGATATCAGCCTGGATTCCTCTTGAGTGCATTTTGACCATAACTTGTCAAACTTGGGAAATCTCCTACTTGCACAAATTCCTTGGACAAATGGGTCCCATGAGGGAGGGAATCCATTGAGTGTGGTGGTCACAAGTTCAAAATCTTCTATTGGGTCTCCAATAGCTTCTAACTAATCCTTGATCTACGAGATATTCATAAAATAGTTGACCATTGTTTATGACTTGTTCATTGTCACATTTATGAGTTGATACCTTAAAGTAAACTTTCGATCGATATTCTTAATTTCATAAATTATGGTTAGGGCATCAAACATCTCCTTCGGTGTCTTCAGTTTTGAGACATTGGGTATCAAGTGATCCTTGATTGAATGTTTCAAGATCCTCTTGGCCTTGGCCTCATTCTTATTGAATTTTGCCTTTGCTTCTTCGTCTTCAGGTTTTGGAAGTATCTTTTTGACATGATCCAATAATTCATTCTCTTCTAGAATGAGGAGAACTTTGTGCCTCCAAGATCTGAAGTTATATGTTCCATCCAATCTGTCTTCTACTCTCATACTGGTAGACATTTTCCGTTGGTAGAAACCCTAGCACTGAAAAACCTTGATTTTTCAAACTTCACCAAAATGCACGTTGAGGGTTTCAGGGGTGCGCTAGGTTAGGGAAAATTTATGTGTGCAAGAATTATCCCCAATGTCCTTGGGAAAGTTCTCAATGAACTTGAAAAGGTATTGCAGCTACAGGGTGTTGCAAGGTTCCGTCGTACCAATCTTCCTTCCTGTGGTTAAATTGTTCTAAAGGTAACCAACTCTGATTCCATGTTGGATTTTCCTTATTTTCATAGCATTAATGTTACTAGTGTTATTTTACTTCATTATCATTAACATATATATATAATGTACTGAGCAGTAGCAGCATAAACAATAGACAAAAAGAACATAAGAAAATTATCCAGGGAAAACCCCAAATGGGGGAAAAAAACCCAGCAACCTTTCTTAGATAGATTTCGTTCACAAAGCAAGTCCAATAAGATAAACCATAGCACAAGTGCTAGCTCAACCAGAAATACCACCCTAGCTACAAAAACAACACCATACAAAGGTAGCGCACTTCCTTGAGGAGTAGCGCACAAGAAAGAGATACCAAAAGACTGAACAAGAAGAAACTGAGTCACTACAACAATTGTGTCTCCTTCTCCAAACTTGTGCCTTGCTTCTGTGTAGCTGGGAGAGTGTGAGTGAATGAAAAAATGAGCTAAGGTGCCTCCTTATTTATAGTCTTCTTGTCCTTCTCACCAAGACGAATTCTCTTCTGGGAAGGTGTCTTTTCATTATACTTTATTCTTATGGGACGACTTCTCTTCTAGGGTATTTCAACATCTATCCAATGGATATATTGCTTTTGAAATCTTCTCCACATCTAAGAAAGGTCATCTAGGAGGGAAAGATCCTCCCACAGCTACCAAAAAATCAATAGATCTTTCATGGGATTAGTCAGATACTATAGGAGATTTATAGCGAGATTCTCTAAAGTTGCTCATCCCATCACTTATTTACAAAATAAGGGAATTAAGTTTGAATGGACAATAGAGTGTTAAGAAAAAATTAATTTATTGAAGGAGTTACTTACTAGTGCACCTATTTTGAAGATTGTTGATCCAAATGAAAATTTTGTGGTATGCACAGATGCATGCAAAGAAGGACTTGGAGGATTCCTCACTCAGGGTGGACATGTCATTGGTTATGAGTCCAAAAATATTAAATAACATGAGAGGAATTATGCCACACGTTATTTATAACTTGCCGCCATAATTCATACATTGAATATGTGGAGGAATTATCTAATGGGAAATGAATTTGAATTAAGGATAGGCCATAGTGGTCCCAAATATATTTTTGAGTAATCAACTTTAAATTCCAGGAAAACAAGATGGTTGGAATTTCTAAGTGAGTATGACTTTGACATCATGCATATCAAAGGAAAAGAAAATAAAGTTGATGATGCACTCAACAAAAGGGTACATATTATGCATGCTACAATTATTAGTATGCACCAATCATATTTAAAGAGAAAAAAAATTGGATGTTGTTGTTACAGACCAGCATTATGTACAGGTAAAACAAAGTTTACAACAGGAAAATTTACGTCATAAATTTAAAGAGTATGAGATAAAGGAAGATGGCCTACTTATGCATAAAAACATAATTTTTGTTCCTAATTTCGGAGAAATAAGAAATTTGGTATTAAAATAAAAGCATAATGTTCCATATGCCAGACATCCCGGTTACTAGAAAAGAATTGCAACAATAAGAAGCTAATACTTTTGGCCAGGAATGAAGAAGGATGTTGTTGATTACATTGCTAGATGTGTGGAATGTCAGAGAGTGAAAGTTGATCATAGACACCCAACATGTTTGCTACAACCATTGTAATTTCTAGAGAGGAAATGGGAAGTGGTAACCATTGATTTTATTACCAAATTTCCCATGACATCAAGGAAACATGATTCAATAATGGTAGTGGTAGATAAATTAACAAAGACTGCTCATTTTGTTCCAATGGAGATGACTCATACAACAACTAATATTGTAGAAATTTATATGAGAGAAAATTCTAGGTTGCATGGAATACCTAAGGTAATTGTTTCAGACAAAGATACAAAGTTTAATTCAAACTTTTGGAGAGGAGTGTTTAAAATATTCGATACAAATATGAACTTAAGCATAACATACCATCTGTTATCACTCCAAGAAACCCTTTGTGGTTGCAGACCAAAGGTGCTTGGTAACTTAAGAAATGAATGTTTTTGTATTTTGCGAATGTGGATCAATGGGACAACTCAATATAGCTTATGGCATTCAAACATGAAAATGATAAACAAATAGACAGTGCTCTCAAAGATTGATTAATCAGCAGATAGCTTTAAAGTGGGTGAAGAACAGATTGTAACTAAACCAGTA
>ML776666.1:517247-536535 GCA_009831015.1 Picea engelmannii
TTCTACCCTAGTAGCTTGAGATGAACTTTTTATTTCTTTGGAATTTTGAATTTCAGCAGGGGTTTCAAAAGACTTTTCAGATATAGAAATATGAGAATCAATTGGAATACCTGAATCACTTGCAGCTGCAGATCCGGAGGCCTGTCTGTGCAATGCTTTGCCCTTGCTGATGATTTTTTCTGGATCAGGAACTGATGTTGTCAATGGGCCTTCTGGGTTTGCCCTGGTGTGATCTCTTTTGGGAGCCACTTCGTCAATGGAGTCGTCAGATAGAAAATGTACAACCAAGTGATGTCCAGGCTTTGTCTATCATCAAAGCTGGATCTATGTCGTCTCCCAAGGAAGCTGAGCTTCGATCTCCTCTCCCCGGCAACGGCGCCAATTTGTTATCACTCCAAGAAACCCTTTGTGGTTGCAGACCAAAGGTGCTTGGTAACTTAAGAATAGGAAAACTAGAGAATTTAAAGTGGGAGAACATGTAAAGTGGGAAAACTAGAGAATAGGAAAACTAGAGAATTTAGAGTTATGCAGATAAGAATAGGAAAACTAGAGAATTTAAAGTGGGAGAACATGTAATTTTGAAATTGAATCCCAAGAAGAGCTCATTGAAGTTGGACAGTTGTACCAAGCTAGCGACTAGATTTTGTGGTCCATTTGAGATATTGGACATAATAGGGCTTGTTATCCCCCCTTTCTAGGGATAAGTAAGGAGGTGATGTCTTGAGGCCTTTAGGTTGTAGGCATGGAGTACCGAGAGGTATATGAGCAGGCAAGGGCCCCTATCATACCAAACATCACCATCTGATTGATGGAAGTAATATCCACCACACCCAGCTTGGCCCACAAAGGAAAAAAGGTCTTGCTTCATGAGGTAACAAGTTCAGTGTCATTTTAATATTTGGAGCATTTGAACATGTTGCTAAGGATCCTTTCTTAATTTTGAAAACATTTGCTTGGAAATTATGTTTTTTGCCCTATTTCACCTTGGTGACTGTCATGGTTTCCTAGTAAGTGGACACCCTCGGGGAAAGGGTTTTTGTTGGAGGGTCTCCTTGAAGGGTCAACATACCATTCCTGCTCATACTTGCCACCTTCCATTACTTCTTCCCCTCTGTTTCCCCATCTTTTATGTTTTCGGGCTTATTGACCCTAGAAAGAACATCATGCAATAAAAGCTCACCCTGGGATCCCGAGAACAATAAAACGATTCTCCAAAAAAAGTGAGGGACTTGTTATCACAAAATGTGTTTTGGGAAAATCCCAACCCATCCACCAAGTGGCGACAACTAAGGGACACTATACCCAATATCACCTTGATATAGGTCTCGCACTTCAAGGGTGACTAGGTCACTCTAGGGAGGTGATCTCGGTGACCGTAGGGGGATTGAGACGAATGGAAAGGAAGGAAGAGAAGTATCCCCCTAAATGTCAATAAGGTAAGAGGAAAGTGGCTTTGATGACTCGTCTCCGGAAGGTTTTAAAGCTGCCAAGTCTTTGGGTACCTACAAAAGTGATTGTACCTTCCAAGACACAAGAAAAGCCAAGGTTGTATATAGTATGTTAGGTGGACAAGAAAGTTAAGTTTTTTGTCCCTAATTTGCAGCGATAAAACAATATTAATTATCAGCAATGTAATGATAACAGAGGCTGCTACAAGTTCATTTAAACATGCAATAAGTGAACCAACAATGACTAGTCTAGTTTGCACAAAAAAGGTATGAAACTTGAGCAGTCAAACAAGGTTGTTATAAAACATTTCTGCAGTAAAATTATCATCCTTATGGTTGTAGCATACAATGAATTACAATAGAAAATTACCCAATGAAGCTTGCCCAAAATTTGACCAAAAGTGCATTGAAGGAAGTAGAATAAGAGGCAAAAATGTTAGCTTAAGTCTAGGGTTAGTTCGTGGGATATTGGGGTTAGCACAGTTAAGGTTTTTGCAGCCTTATTGCTATAGCATTAGTTTGTTAACAACAACAATAATTGTTTGGAGAAAGAGGATGCCTCAAGGAGGCAAGGGAGCCAAAGGCTCAAGGAACACTTCCCCAAAGAGAGAACTTTAAAACTTGAAATTTGTACATTTATCAAGCCAACAATTTATTTCTCCAATGCAACAAGTAAATGACTAGTGCCTTCAAACAATTGGGTTAATGGATTCAAGAAAAGAAAGAGCTAGAGGTACTACCTCCTTGGGGTGTAAATCCTCTTACTCCCCAAGGCAAGTATCTCTAGCTAGGGTTTAGGCTAAGAGGGTGTATGCCCTTATACTTCTCTTAGAAAACCCTTGTTAAACCAATAACATGTAAGCATAATGTGATGGACACTAAGGTGGGGGTGTATGTCATTATACTTTCCACCTAGCTTTAGAAAATAACCTTGACTTGAAAAATAAATGATAGCAACAATGTAGAAACCTTACCAATTCAAGGAAAAAGCTAAGACAAACCACCGTAATAGCAAGAGAAAATCATTCCAAGGCTAGCGCATCACTTCCATCAACCAAATATCCAAGAAATAGCCATATACAAGAGCACAAGAGAGAGAATTTGCCAAAGATAGCAAAAATTCCAGTCCACTACTTCTCCAAATGGGAGAGTTATGTTTTAAAATGAGATCTTATGATCTCTATTTATACAGAATGTCACCAAAATAGTTTTTCCACATAATATTAGGGTAAACCACAAGACTAGGGGTCAACAACCCTAATCTTTCCCCTTTTACAAAGTAATATTAAACAATTCATTTATATTTTACTTTTACACAAAAAGAAACCCTAATTTAGAGTAACATCACTTCTTTAGGGGATGTTTTGGCACTAGGAGCAAGTCGTTGATGTTGGAGGAGTGTAGATAGGCTTCCCAAAGCCACATGTCAATCATCCAAGTCACTTCCTTCATAGTCAAAACCTCAAACTCCTCAAAACATCCTTGTGCCAATGCACATCAACCTCACCACCAAACCCTAGCCCCCCTAGATGACATCATGCTCCTAAAGATGACATTTTACATCTCCTAGGAAAAATGTTTGGCAAGTAGGGGCTAGGTTATGTTGTCCAAGTCATATTCTACGCCTATAAAGTTTCATCTCTCTCATTTGACATGCGGGCCCTTGGAATCCACTTGTGGGCTTCAAGCCCTATGTAATCCCAAGCTAGGATTGTTCCTCCAAAACTATCCACCAACTAAGTCCTGCAAAGAGAAACAAGCACACTCTCCAAGGATCTCAAGTCAAAATATCATGATAAGTAAATCAATTCAATAAATGAGCCACCTAAGCATGTGCATCAAAGATTACCCTGTCAAACAATTAAGTGCTCAAAGACATTATGTGAATTGCCAAGCTTGGATATGGGAGGGTTGATGAGGTGTCCTATTGGGTAGATATTTCCCTAGGTCAAGGAGTGTTTCCAAGAGATCCCTCTCTAATCCATGTAAAGTGGGTGAAGTAGTTAAGGGTCAAAACTCAATGGGCACGGGGTTCATGAAATACAAGGGGTTGTAGTGTCTCATTAATGGGTGCCTTTGTAGAGGATGTGTGGCACCTTTGTTTGTAATGAAATTTTTCCAAGGCCATCATTTTTTCATTCTTTGTTTCTTTCATAATTTAAGGACAAGTTGAAGGCCACCACCTTAGCGTGGTGTCCAGATAATAACAGTGTCACTCGCAAACACCTAGTGGAAATGCGAAGGTTGGCTTGTGATGAGACCCCCGTTCTCTCAGCCATGCAACTGAGAGCCATTACCCTGGCTTGGTGACCAGATGATGGTAATGTCATACTACTAGATATCTATGAACATGATAGGCCAGCTCGTGATGAGACCTCTTATCCTCCAACTACCATTTAAGCATTCTTAATCATTATTCTTGTGGGTCCCCTTTTTCTTACAGATAAGCATTTCATTGCTTTCTAGGGGGGATCCCTGGACAAATCATTTGGAAGGTTTATATAAAGGATTTTAACTTTTACCCAACATTAATTTCTTTGGGCCTTCAACCCCTTCTTCCCATAGAATGAGAGACAACCCCTTCTAGGTCAATACACCCTAAAAATCCCAAGAGATAAGGAAATGGGGGGAAAGAGTGATGGAAAGTGGTAAGTATGGTCGGGAATGGTACGATGACTCTTCAAGGGAGTTCCTAGTATCAAACCCATCCCCAAGGAAGACCACTTACTAGGGCACATTGTCAACCATCAAGGTGAAGTAGGGAAAAAGGAATAATGTCCAAGCATATGTCATGAAATCTAAAGCAGTCTAAGATACAACGTACTCAAATGCCTCAAATATTGAAATGACACTCACCATAATACTTGAATTGTACCTCATGGAGAAAGGCCCATTTCCTTCCAAAATCCAGCTGGTGTGGTGGATGCCATCAAAAAATCTTCGACCTCTGTGGTGGTAAGAAGGGTCTCCATCTGTGAAAAAATATATTGTTGGTCATGTAGTCTCTTGGCACTCCATATATGCAACCCAAGGTCCTCGAGACATAATCTCCTTAGTTATCCACAAAATGTGGATAACATGACCCATAAAATAAATAACTAATCAATAACACTTTCCAAGGTAGAGCGTTTTTGGGCTATGCATTTCCTTTTTAGTGCCCCTTGTTGTCTTCAACTTGGTGACACATGAAAAATAAATGGCTAATAAAGGGATTGGAAAAATATTCTTTAAAAACAAAAAGAGGAAAAGTATGTGGCTATCCCTCAACAAAGGCACCCATAACTGAGAAAATACGAGCCCTTGTATGTCATGAAACTCCATACCTAGAAGTCTAACCCCATCCACCTCACATTCACTACATGAACTAGAAAGGATTCTCCTTGGGGACATATCCTACTTGAGGAATTGGTTTATCCAATAGGGCATTATGGCACCCCTCCCATATCTAAATTTGGAAAATTGTATAAGGTCTTTGAGAATTTGTTTATTTTGAAAAGGGGGGATTTGATGCACATGTTCAGGTGGTTCTTTTATTAGATATGTCTTACTTGGCATGATATTGTGACTTGTGGACCCATAGAGGGCGTACTTGTTTGTCTTTGTAGGTCCTTGATAGGTGGAAGTCTTTTCATGAAGGCACAAGGTCACTTGGATCTTCATTTGGGGCATGAAGCCCACAGGTTGGATGATGCAACCCTTCTCTTTATACACATGGGAGAGGGAAACTTTCCTTTGGAGGAATTTAGAGACCATGAGGAGATCATACTCCAACCTCTTGCACCCAAAATTTGTCCTTGGGAGGCCTAAAACCTCACACTTGATGCCCTAGACGTTACATGGGATAGGTTTTTCATGGTTCATGGTGGTGTAGCTTGGTTTGATGGAGAGAGAGACACTTGGAACATGCTAGAGCACTTGGTGGCATGATTTATGTCCTTTAGGGGCCCCATGTCCTTCATCAAAAGGATTAATGTCTCTCCTAGAGGCCCTACGTCACCCTCTTAAGGCATGGCGTCACCCCTAAAAGGGGATTTTCTTTTTGTAATTTTGAATTTTAAAGTTGTAAAGGAAAAAGTATGAGGTCGGCCTCCCTAATTTGATGTTAACATTTTGAATTGTGGACAAATGTGTTTTAGGTTACCTCCTATAAAAAGAGTTCACCCCATTGTCATTTTGAACATAACTCACTTGAGAATTACATACATGATGGCTGAAATTTTCGCCCCACTTGGGAATTTTTCTTTATCTCTCTCTTGATTGCCTCTTGGATGCTATTACTTGTCTTTTGGTGGTGGAAATCTAGGCGATATCTCTTGGATGCTTGTTCTTGGTGATTTTTGTTGAATATGCTTGATAAGGAAGGGTTTCTTCATGCTTTTTCTTGGAATTGGTAAGGAATATATGCATTAATTGTGTGTTTTTTTTCTTGTTTCAAGCTAAATTTGTCTAAACCCTTGGAGGAGTATAAAGGCATCCACCCTCCATCAAGTCTACTTTGTCATCATTAAATAAGCTACTTTGCAAAGGTTGCTAGGAGGAGTAAAAAAACTTACACCCTCCTAGATTTACCTTGCTAGTTTAGTTTACTCTAGGGATTAAAAAGGCTTACACCCCTAGAGATGTGACAAAACTATCTCTTACACAAGAGAATCCATTAACCCAATTGATAAGGCGCCAATATACTTGCATTGGAGATATAAAATTGTTACATTGGTATGCATGAATTTTTAAGGTATTGCAATTGTTCAAGTTGGAATTGACTCTATATGCTATAAGTTTTATTGTGCCCTAGGGGCGTCTTGATTAGCCTAGTAATTATCTTTGTTGATACAAATTAATTCTATAGACATTAGGGTTGCAGAAAACTCACTTTATTTCGATCTTTGTTCATTAATCTACCACTGAAATTCACTTGTAAACCTCGATTATTGATCTATTGGTTGTTGGCTAATCGTTGGGTGGTTTACTTGTTGATTTCTATTGCTAGATATTGATGTTGTAGCAATTGTTTGCTACAGACACTTGGATGTTATAATAAATTGCTGATAACACCTAATAAACAACCCTTAAGGCCACCAAAGTCTTTCTCTAATCATTGGAAGTCTGACTAGTTGTTACTAGCTTTATTTATGATATCTTGTACTAGATTTTGGATGGTTAAATTTACAACTATTGTTATCATTTGTTGTTGATATATATATGTTTCCATACAACGGAAATTTGGGACAAAAATGATTCTTGCTTAATCCCCTTTGGTTTAAGGGTCGCTTGTATATCTATCATTTGTCTTGTTTTGGGCAGGTTTAACACTATTTTTTAGGAGCACAACACTTGACAATCATTCTCCATCTACAAGACTCATTCTCAAAGCCTTACTCCTTCTCCAATATTGACCTATAGGAATGTTCATCTATCATTCTTACACTTTCCATCTCAATCCCCCTAGGGTCATCGACATTCCCCCCTTGTGATGATTTCATCATCACTAAAACGATGGGAGTGTCTATCTAAGGTGACAGTGGATAGATACTCCCATAGTTGTCACACTTCTGTGGATTGGGTTGGGATTTTCCCAAGCAACAAATTGTGCGATAACAAGGCCAGTTGCATACATGCTTGGATTGTCTGCTTCCATGAATGTGCATAATGTATTTCATGTCTCTTTGCTAAAAAAGTATGTGCATGATCCTAACCATGTTATTGATTGAAATTTGATCTAGGTGGAGCCAGAAGGAGACTTTCAAGTCCAGTTGGTGAACATATTGGACAGGAAGTTCAAAGTGCTCTAGAATCGAGCCATAGGATTGGTAAATGTTCAATGGACCTATTACGGTCCTAAAGATGCTACTAGGGAGATTGAGTATACCATGCATGAAGAGTACCCACAACATTTTGAAGACTTTTGAAATTTTGATTTCTCTTTTGTATATGCATCGAGGACAATGCCAAAATAAGGGGGAGGGGAATTTAATACCCCAATTTTGAGTTCCCAGATTAATGATGTGTTTTTTGTTTATTTGATGAAAGGTTGGAGTGCTTGTGAAGTTGAAAGGCCAGAGTGCCTAGAAATGTAATACTTTGAATATTAATACTAAAATGCATTGTTGGCTGCAAGATGGACAAGGATAGAAATAGGGGGCTATGATTCCACGAGAAGGGGGGATAAAGGGGCTAAGAATTTTTATTATATTTTATTCACCCATCTTGGAATTAGTTGGGGAAAAGTGGTTACGTGATCTTCTTGGGAAGGCCACATGGTGCGTAATTGCATGCAATTATATAAACCATATTTTTGGGTGGTTTAAGGGTTACTCGATCATTTTCAGTTCACCATTCATTGTTCCTCATTCATTCTTGTTCACATTTGTTCTTGGTTTGAGCATGGGAAAAATGAATTTCCAGAGGTAGAGAGCCATGGATATTTGGTTGTAGGTAACTATTGGTTATTCTGGCAGGAAATTAATTCCTGAGTGCGTGGACACATTATCATTTTGAGAGGAACTATCCATAACTAAGAATCCTTGGATTTTCCTAACCAGTAGCACTGGATCCATGGAAAATAAGTGGAACAATCGGAGGGACTGTATTGCAGAGGAAGGGGTTTATTTATTTAGGGTTTTGCAGGCTGAAAGGGGAAAGAGAGCTAGTAAAATAGGATTGTTGTGTGGTTGGGAAATCTGTGAGAGCTTGAAAGCTGATTGTGTGTGTTTTAGAGTCGGCCTAGGACCCATCCTTGTGGATTCATAGCCTTGGGTTAGCGGTGACCTGCTGTTTAGAGAGCTAGAGCAACAACGTCTATGGTTGGGTGGAACATCTGACGTCTGCATCCAATTGGTGAATTGTTATTTAAAGATAAGTGATCTATGTGTTTTCTCTGTAATTTATATTCCACTGTGTATTAATTATCTCTGAGATGTGTTTATATCGTGCATGTTTGTTGTTAATGGTATGCATGGCATGTTATTCATTTCCTTTATATTTTAACATCTTCTTGATAATTGCATGTGCATATATCTTGATTCTTGGTTTAAGAAATGGTATTAGAAATTTGAAATTTGCCCAAGATGGTGAATTTTGAGGTACCTGAGTCGATGGGTACATCACAAAGCGGGTACTGAAATATAAATCATTTGTTGTCTATAATGGTTTGACATAAACTCAACTCCAACCCCGAGTGAACCTGTTCTAGATAAACATTGCACAATGACAACCCTTTTTTCTCCAATGGTAGGACGTCCATCACCAATAATCAGTTTCTCACTTAGTTTGTTGAACTCTGCAAGACCAACTATGGGAAAATACTCCTGATATTGAGACCTATTTTGAATTAAGAATTCCTTTGCTTGTCTAATGACTATCGATATGCACCTCATAGAAAAGTATTTAATGTTTTATATGTTGGGATATATACCATCCAATCTAAAAACACCTTTAGATCAGATGGTATATATCCCAACATATAAAACATTAAATGCTCTATTGAGTGGTGCATATTGTTTACCCTTGCCTAACAACATCTGGCACAAGAGGTTTTCCTTCCTTAGTTGAATATGTCCCAACACCCAAATTCCATTTCAGAGGGCTCAAATCCTTGTTATAGGCAACTGTCACCCCAAGAATTGGATCCTATGAAGCCTATTCCAAGTGATGCAATGCAGAGATTGCAGAACTTATAGTTGGTTGAAAACAAGATCCCATTTATATCTACCCACTCCTCCATTGTAGTTGCGGCTAATTTCCTCACAAGTGATCCAATTCTCCAACCTATAATGAGCATGAAGTAAAATAGTAGAAGTTGAACTATATAAATATACGGTGTAATGGTAAGACAAGATCTGCCAATGGTCTCCTCAACCTATGAACTACCTCAAGAAATCCTCCATCCATCTCAATCACTATGTCACTAGGTAATTTTCCGTTCTCAAGGATGAAGATGTCCATATATTTGTTGCATACTCTTTAAATGCAATCAAATTCAAATCTTGAAAGTTGCAAATACCAAAAAAATAAAAATAAAATAAAGAGTTGATGATATTGTCTCATTATGAAAGAAGGCTCAACCTTGGCTCTCAAACTAAACCTCTCACATCGTTCCACATTTGATGCAATGTAGCTTTGATTAAATCTCTTAATTATGTGAAAGTTTGTGCACCCATATGTGTAAAAAACCAAGTGGGGCTTATGTGCCAATATCATAATAAAAAATGAATGGTGGTTTGCTTTTTGGTTAAAGAATGCATAGATAAAAAAACAAAATAATAATACCATAATAATACATGGTGAATGGAGAATTAAAATAATAATAAAGAATGGTGTTTGCTTTTTATGCAGAGATAAAAAAATAATAATATATGGTGAATGGAATGTTAAAATAGAAGTGTTATAAAAATAATAAATGGTGAATGGAGTATTAAAATAACAAGGGCAACACGTTGCATGTACTGCCTCCGAAAACTTTACTTGTTAGTGTCTGCACAGCTTATATAAATAATATTCAGACATTTCCTTAGTCATTCGAAAAGAATGCAGATCTGTACTTCCCATGATCTTTATAATAATTAAAAAAGTAAAAACATCTCAATGTTTCTTATATTTTAAAATATGACTTAAAAGTTTAAAAATTACTACATACAAATTTCTATAAAACTATATTAAAAGATTAAAAAATGTTAATAAATGTAAAATTATTGAAATTAAAAGATTAAAAAAATACTAATAAATGTAAAATTATTGAAATTAAAAAATTAAAAAAATATTAAGAAATGTAAAATTATTGAAATTTTAATAAGTGTAAAAAAATTGACATTTAAAATTTAAATTTTTACCTCATTTGAAAAAACAATACAATATTAGATTTTAACATATATTATAATACAATATTACATTATATTGCATTACATTATATTAGTTTTTTTGTGGTCTTGTTTTTTCTCATTAATTTAAGGTTTCGAAATACGTAAAGGCTGCAATAACACTATCAAGTTATTGACCAATGAAAAGTTAAAAAAATATTATTTTTGTTTTAAAAAAAAATAGATTTTTTTAATTGTTATGTTGAACATTTAAATTGATATAATTTTTTCAAGTCAACACAAAACTAATATGAAAGTCAATGCTAACTCATTGCTATATACTACCTTCTGCAATACAATAACAATGCCGTATCATTAGTATCATTATTTTGAGGGGAAAATAAAATAGTGCATTGGCATTGATGGCATTATTTGGAGGAAAAAATAAAATAGTGTATTGGTATTGGTGACATTATTTTGAGGCAAAAATAAAATAGTGTATTGGTATTGGTGGCATTATTTTAAAATAGTGCATTGGCATTGGTGGCATTATTTTGAGGTAAAAATATTTTTGTATTTGCAAAAAAAATTGGAAGACTTAGGCGTCTATGGTGATTTGCTTTTTAATAATGCATATAGATATTAAAATAATAATATATGGTGAATGGAGTATTAAAATAGTAATTTTTCAAAGATAAAAAATAATAATACATAGTGAATGGAGTATTAAAATACTAGTGCAGTGATATTGGTGGTATTATTTTGAGACAAAAATAAAATTTTACTTCAAATAAAATGGAAGATTTAGATGATGATATAATTGGTAAACTTGGTATATGGCTGATATTATACCATTCAATTGTAATAGTTTTTGTTTAAAAGCTTTATGAAAGGTTGTGAAAGTTTAGTTGGTAAAGGTTTGTAATTGATGAGATATTACTTTTGAGTACATTCACTATGTATATGGAGACCATTGAAGGTCTCTAATTGTATTTGGGTATTGGGTATTGTCATTGTGAAAGGTTTATAAAATCATGTTTTGTTTTGTTTTGCTTTAGACTTGTCTCAAAATTTGAATAAGGGGGTTTAAGGACGATTGTGTTCATGAATAGTGGATATTTTCTTGGAGGTTTATAATATTGTTATGCGTCTAATTTTAACACTTAAAAATTGTCATTTAAACACTATACACATGGAGTAACAATGTATAAAAAATCTTGATCATTCAGAACATGTAACAAAGAGAACTAAGAGTTCTTTATTCCTCAAATCTTCATTGAGCATTGTCAAAAATTCAAAGGTCATAATCATTTGTGGTCCATGTAAAATATGCTTTAATTGATCCATGACAAGATAATTCAAGTGTCTTTTTGGGTCTTTAGTTTGTTGAGTAATTGAAATTGAAGCATAAGTTTGAGTCGTTTAATTGTAAAAAAGGTAGATTTGCAAATCCTTTCAATGTTAAAGTAAAAAATCAATTGGAGCACCTACTTGAAATTGAATAAAGAGGTCATTGTAATCAAAGTCTAGTCATTGTAAAAATCACATTTTGGGTTGCATGATAGGTAGTACCCAACACCCTAAGATTGACAACTAGCAATCAAGTGTGATATAAAGAAAAAAGTGCAAGTGAGCAAGAACAAGCAAGCATGACAAGTGCAAAATCTAAAATGGGTAAAGGAAAAGAGCATTTGCAAATCACCAATCTAGAAATCAAAGAACTACAAGACTCCTTACATGAATTGGATAAATGGGTTGTTGATCTTAACAATAAAATTGATCTCAATGATAGATTGATTCAAGCATTTCAACTAAAATTAATAGAAAATGAGAAAAAAAAATGAGAACATGGTTGATGTTACTTGTGACATAGATGACCTCACAAAAATGGTTGATGTCACTTGTGACACACATGATTTGATTGTTGATACAAATGCAACAAAATGTATGGTTGATGATTCCTTCACTAGTCATGAGATTGAATCATACAATGAATTGATGAAGATAAGTCTTGTTGATGATGAGTCACAAGCAGAAGCACAAAGTGATGGAAGCAACAATAAATGTGAATTTGAAGTTATCATGGAAAATGTTTATGAAGCACATCAAAATGATCTTTCCAAGATGATTGTTACACCTTGGGAAGAAATGCAACTCAACAAAAATCGACATGGTTTAAGATATGACAAAGGAATCATTATTCATATTCCAAATTACTTCAAACCAGTTCAGTTTGTGAGTGCGTGATTTCTTGACCAAATTTGAAGACCGTAAATTAATGCATAATTTAATGAGGTTAATGATACAATTGATGATAAAAATTTTGAGGAAAAACTTGAGTGCCATCATTGTCACTGAGTTGGCCATATGGAGACACAATGTTTTAATTTCCATTCGTGTCTTCATTGTGGGAGTACAAATAATCTTTTAGATAAATGTTGGAAGAAGAAGAAGGTCAAGAAAATAATTCATTATGGTTGGATAAATTATTGGCATTGGAATTAATAAGTCAAAAAGTTGCATAATTCTTACCATCTAGTCTAGACACAAGTAAAGACACATTTGCATGGAGAAATCACAAAAGCAGAAGGGTTCCAAACAATTGTTCCATATGAATATTTTGGGTATGATTGGGGCCAAATTATACATGTCTTTTAAATTAAAACACGAGTCAAGGAAAAAGGTACCTCTTGCACTTAAGGGGGGAGTACATCGATAAAACAACATGATACTCTCCAACATCTTCAGGTAAGAGTATATTGTGAAAATGGTTAGTAGTCAACCAAAACTACCAGATACATGGTATCAAGTAAAAATGGTTAGTGGTCAACCAAAATCACCACATTAATCAAGTCAAAATGGTTACTGATCAACCTACAAAACCACCACATGTAGTGATGAACCATTGGATAACAGAATAATTCAAAATCTCAAGCTTGGATCCCTTCAACAATCTTCTCACCTTGCACTTGATAGGGGGGAATATCAATGATCATAGTTAGGCCTTCAAGTTTAGAATTCCTATAATTTATTTTTTTAATTAGAATTAAGGAATTCTAGCATGGAAATCGATCTACTCAATCGACTATCTACAATTCTGTCAACTTCTCATCAAATCAACATATTTGGGAAGATTTAACATGGAATTTAGAATCATCTCACTGCTCTTCAATTATTCATTGGGATGATGTTTGACACCTAATTGTGTTTAAATTCAGAGGGCACTTCGGTGATCCTATTTGTTCATTGATAGCAGAATGGTGATCCTACGTGTTCATCAATTAACATAAGACATCAGTTTCTTCTAGCCAAATTGCTTGACAAATGATCAAGTAATCAAGACATGTTTAGACATGGAAGTTGTTGACTTCTATAAATTTGACTCTCTTTCAAAGTACATTTCAAATGAACCATTGAACATCCATATTGGCAGTTTTTCAGACATATCTTCATCTAAGCTCAGTTCAAAAAGTTTCATATTGAATATTGACGATGATACTAGATTATGCACTAGTTCATGTTTCCTTACTAGTGTAATGATTTAAATTTGTATTTGAGGGGGGATGTTAGATTGTGAGCTCCTAGACAATCACAAAGTTTGATATCACATTCTTATGAGTTGAGGTGTTTTCCTTATCCACTAATGAGTTTTTAGTGAGATCTAGATCTAGAGGTGGCCAAATACATGTACTATAAATTGATATCATGAGATGAATACATGTGTTAAACATGGCTTGAAGCCTTTTACTCCAAGTTCATGTATCTTGTTGTGCTTGTTCTATTTCTTAACAACAAAAGGGCAAGTTGTTTCACATGACAAAACACATGTAATATACCTAGGGAGGTAATATGGGAGGTACCCAATGAGAATGTGGGTTATATACTATTAGTGGAGGCTATTCAATGTAAGGTGGACTAGGTCCACCGTGGTATTAAATAAGGCCTTCAATGGTACTTACATATAATAAATGGTTAGTTAGAAATAATAAATGAGATTTCTAGAAGATACCTTCTTTAGAATGTTCCTAGGAGATGGAAAATATTATAAAAGGATATGTAAGCAATGTAATTGAGGGGGTGAATATGATTGTTGATGTACAAACACATATTGCTTGAGGAGTTTTCTCTTTCCGTAAGGATTAATACATGGTGTTATGCTACCTCAAAGGTTTTCTACATTTCTTGTGTTCATGTTATGGTTAATGGTTTATGGTTTATTCTTGGTTATTTCTGAAGGTTATTTTCAGATCTATAATTGTATTGCAAGTGGTATCAGAGCTCTTTCCTTGGGCCAAAAAGGGAAGAATTTTGATTATTTTTTAGAGGAATTATTTAACAGAAAAGGGGGCAACACACTTCAGGCTCAGATCTAAGACTTTCTACTCAGAATTTTCCGAAAGTAATTGGATATTTGGATTCCTCTCAGAAAAAAATACCCAATTTCAAAAAGAAAATCAGTCGAAACGGAGTCCGGGAAGTAAAGTTATGAGCATTTTAAATTCAACAATTTTTTTATGGTTTTGCCTAAAAATGCCACGATTTTCTGCAGTAAGTTATTTTTAACCCTAATTTTTCTTGAAGATTTCTCCCAAGAATGATGTTTTTTACTGGAAAAGATGATGTCCCTAGTATTAAAGAATTCTTAAAAGACTTGAAGTCATTTTGGAAAGAGAATTGAAAACATTGGGTAGGGAGTCAATTAAAAGGTGATGCGACCATTTGGTGGAAATCACATAACTATAGCCAATTGCTGAGATTTTATGATGAAGCAATTGAAAAATTCCTTTTAGATAAATGGTCTCATGTTGATAAAGGGCGCAACAACAATTTATTTTCATATGACAACTCTATATTACAAGTTCATGGTTGTATTCATAAAGAAAATGTCATTGTTTCTATTAACCCTAGTTTCCAGAAGAATTTTATCAATGTTCAATTGGTTAATAGATTGCAAATTCCTGCAAAGAATATTCAAAGCACACAAGTTGCAGGTGAAAATGTTAAAATTTTTAAAGATTTAAAGCTCAGTATGGATAAATATGTGTTGCATTCAAATTTTAAGGCTCTAGATATGGGTGATGAAGACATTATTTTGGGATATCCTTAGATAGAGTCAGTGGGCACAATTAATATTAATGTACAAAAGAAGTTTTTGAAGTTGTGGTAAAATAAAAAGAAAATCACATTGCAGAATGTATCTCTTAGTAAGACAGAATGGCCCACATAAGCAAGCACATAAGGCCCACATAAGCAAGCACATAAGTTCTTGTAGAGTCTGAAGTTGACTCAGAGGCAGAATCTATAGAAGCAGATGAAGCAAAGCCACATGACAAAAATGATAAAGAAGCTAAGGTGGTCAGTGACTCTGAGGCATAAGGTGTTGAAGATTTGAAGGAAACATAACATATTCCTATAGTTGTGGTATATCTCCATCCACAACACATCGAGAAACAACCATCATCCAAGCAAGGGCATGAGCATACACACACTTATGCACCAACTAGGAACCAAAAAGGAAACCGATCAAGAGGTGCATGGAGACATACCAACACTACATGATGACATCAAGCTAGAGAATCGAGTCCATGGCAACATCAAGACGATGCAGAGTAAGCTCAAGATGGCAAGGCAATAGTTGGACATCATATTTGGCTTCCATTAGGATGGATGGATAGTCATACTTGGTACCAGTTGGCTACTATTCTTAGCCGGTCATATCGTATGGTCTGTTCTCATGTTTCGGGGAAGAAACATGCTTAAGGGGGGTGGAATGTAATCTACCTAGGGAGGCAATATGGGTGGTAATTTGGGAGGTACCCAATGGGAATGGGGGTTAGATACTATTAGTGGAGGTTATTCAATGTAAGGTGGAGTAGGTCCACCATGGTATTAAATAAGGCCTACATTAGTAGTTACATATAATAAATGGGTAGTTAGAAATAATAAATGGACTTTCTAGAAGATACCTTCTCTAGAATGTTCCTAGGAGATGGAAAATACTATTAAAGGATATGTAAGCAATGTAATTGAGGGGGTGAATATTATTATTGATGTACAAACAAGTATTGCTTGAAGAGTTTTATCCTTTCGTAAGGATTAATACATCGTGTTACCCTACCTCAAGGGTTTTCTACATTTCTTGTGTTCATGTTATGGTGAATGGTTTATGGTTTATTCTTGGTTATTTATGGAGGTTTTTTTAGATCTAAAATTAGTATATTGCAACACACCACACAATTTGGGGTAAAATAACCACGGTGAGGGGTAATATCACCACCCCCTCTTGACCAACCACAAAAAATATTGGAAGAAATGGAAAATTAAAAGAGAGTGAAAAATGGTCTCCAAAGTGAGAGAGTGAAGGAAGGTGTCTTTGGGAGCAAATAAAACCATATTTGATATTTAACTAGCAACTTTAATCAGTCTAGATGGTTTTGGATACGAGCATACAATTTAATGGCAAAACTTGATCAAAGTGTTAAACACACCTCTCATGTTTCTTTCCTATATCTTGACTTGTTGAGAAAAGAAGAAAAGAAATGATTTTAACGTCCACAAGGCTAACAATAGCCTATGGGACAGATCGCCTCACACACTGATTTCTGCAGTTCAACCCTTTTCCTGTTCAACTTGATGATGAGCTCCCTCAATTTCTCCACTGTCTCCTCGCTGAATAAATTATTCCACGAGCTATCTGTTAAGATATTTATATAGTTGTCCCTGTTGTCTTTGAAAGCTTCACACTCTAAAATGAAATGTTTTTCTGTTTCCACTTTTTCAGAGGTGCATAACACACACACCCTTTCTTCCCAAGCTTCTTTTGGTCTTTTCCAACACTCAGTTTCACAATGGAGTTGATGGGAATTGGTTCTTAATTGGGCAATAAGAATTTTGGCTCTCCAAGATATATTGGCCCCGATGTATGCTTTTTGATGATGATTGTATGTGGGGTTAAACTCTTCAATATAATACTCTTTCTTTCTCCTGAGCCCTTTATCCCAAGTTCGCTTGTGGAACCTATCAATAACAAAAGCCTTTATCTCTTTATTGTTTGTAGGGCACTTGCTCAAGTGGATATCCCATTTACTAAGCCATTTAATATTTTGTCTCATCCACGTCTTCTTTCTTTTGCACAATATGTCATTGAAGATGACCTTAGGCCATTGACTGTCTTCCATTTGCTCATTTTTTTTTTAGATATCTTATGAGACGCACCATAGCAATTGCTTCAATAGGAGCAACCCCCATTTCACTCAACATGATATCATAAGGGATTGAGATTTTAATTTTAAACTTGTTTGTGATCAAGCGTTTTTGAATCTTCTCAATTTGTTTCCACTGTAAGTCAGATGTGCTGCTGGCCCACACTTTACAACCATATAGAACCACTAGGATCACTAAAATCCCAAAGAGGGTTTGTATAGTCTTCCAATCCCATAGCTCAGCTTCTCTGCATCTATTTTGAAAAGCATAGAACGCTTTCCAACCTCCCAGAGTTATTTTCTTTCTGCAACCTTCCCAGCTTAGATTTTTGTTGAAGTCAATTCTGAGGTATTTGTAATCTACCACTTCTTCAAGAGTGTTGCCTTCAAAGTAGAACTTATGTTGTTTATGTTTTCTTTTGCTAGAAAAAATTACCACTTTCGTCTTGCTAGTATTGACTTGCATTCCCACTGTGATACAAAAGTGCTCAAGGGAAATTAAGTGTTCTTGCAACCCAAGAGCAGATTTAGCAATCAGAATAAGGTCATCTACATACAAAAGAAGCCTTATCACAAAATCACCCAAAAGAGCACCATCACCCTCTTGTGAGTTTAACCACTCTTCAAGTTTGTCAATATATAAGCCAAAGAGGGTAGGGGACAATGGGCACCCTTTCTTGACCCCAATATTGCTCCTAAAAATTTTGGAGATACCAGCTGACATTCTAATTTTGACTTTAACCTCCTCATATAGCCTATGGACAACTACTCTAAGATGTATAGGAACCCCAAGTTCCTCCATTCTATGCCAAATTTTATCTCTAGGGACCGTGTCAAACGCTTTTTTGAAATCGACAAAGCAACAAAAGGCTTCCTCTTTTTTCTCCCACACTTTTTCAATGATCTGCCTTAGAGTTATACCGTGATCAATCGTTGAGTGTTTAGGTCTAAAACTTGCTTGCCCATTAACACGCTTATCCCCTTCTTCTGCCCACTTGTTGATTCTATTTTCTAACATACTTCCAAATAACTTCGCAAACAAGGGGTTTATCATTATGGTCCTATAGTTGGAGGGATTGTTGACATATCCACTCTTGAAAAGTGGTATTGTTAGGCTCGTTGTCCAATCTATGGGGAATCCCTGCTGAATGATGTTGTTGAAAATTTTCATAATGTGAGGTGCAAGAGTTTTTGAACCCCACTTTAGATATCCTGCCTGGAGTTCAACTAAATCTTTTGCTTTTCCAACACCCAACTTTTTGATGCCTACCTCAATTTCTTGCACGGTGAAGAGCTTAGTAGTAGTGTTGACCAAGGGATGAGGGTCCACCTTAGGATCTTGCTCATAAAGCTGCTTTGCATATTCGAACCATTGATAAGCTGTGATATTATTTTCAGTTTGTTTCTTTCTCGTTTGAAGCTCCTTCCAAAATAACTTGGGGTTATTTTTCCCCAAGAAGATTAATTCCTCCCTCCTTGAGATCATGAAATCAGCTTTCTTCTTTCTTACAATTTGTTTGTAAGCTTTTATGTCTATTTCTTTATGGCTTGACTCTTTCAAAGTTTTCCTTGTTGTTTTGCATTCCTCATCGAACCAAACATTAACCGGAAAGCAGTTTGTTTCAGATTTCCTATTTTTTTCTCTTCTGCATTCTGTAAGTGCGCTTTGGATTAAATTTGTTAGCATGTGGCTATGAAGGCCCTGTTAATATTATGGTAGCTTCGGGAGGTATGAACCTCTATTGTGACCTATGACAAGACTAGAATCCTCCGGAAGGAAGCAAAGAATTAAAGGAAACCCTAGACAAGTTGTCGGCTGAACAAATATATTTAAATTGAATTTATT
>ML776666.1:539724-552755 GCA_009831015.1 Picea engelmannii
AACTGGGTGAGAGTTTGGCCATAGAAGAAAAACATACATATACACATTGAATTTATCATTCAGTCAGCGAAACTTGCAGAGAGTTTGGCTTCTAATTTTCTTTCTTGGGGCAACATGGAAGATGCAACAGTACGCAACAGCATCGCCAATGGATCCTCTACTGAAGCAGCATCATCAGAGGTCGTTGAATCAAAGGGGTCTTCACCCTCTCACAGGGGATCCCTTATGGGATATAATTCTCTGCACGACCTTCTTCAATCAAATCTCCCACCGTCACTGTACAAGGTATGGCAACATTCAGCCTTCAGGCTTCGTTTATATTACAGATTGCATTTGTTATCAGATATCTAATTGCCTTCCATGAGTAGGTCTTCTGAGTTTTCTGAGCAAAGTTAAAGAAAATTTTACATATCAACTGGTAGTTACATACCCATATGGTAACATCACTTGCTGTTGAAATAATTACGGATAAATGAAAACCCATGGTTGAATTGGTAGGGAGTTCAAATAGACAGAGTCCATGAAGATCATTGTAAGTTTAGAAATTACATAGAGACTATAATTATAAGCAAATTGTTGGATCCCAACACTATATCTGATAATAGGAACATGAGATGGTATACAGGCCATCATTATAGACACTGATCCACAACCCATCACAGACAAAACATCGAATTGCGAGGATATAAAATTAAGAACATGAAGGCTGATGATAAGTTTTTGTGGCCAATTGACTTTGATTTGCTCAGACTGGGGAATTAAATGGAAATTCAACACTTGTTAGGTGCCCATGTTCTATCATGGGAGATTTTTTTTGTTTTGATTTGGTGAAGCCCAGGGGTTAAACGTAACTCCATGCTTGTTAGGCACCTATGATCTCACGATGGTTTGGAAGGTCCACACCGTCTGCTCAAGAATTTTCAATCATCACAGTCTAGTCACGATTTTTCTCACAGCAGTCTCAGTGACCTGGGGCACTCTCCAAGTCCCTTTCCCCGAAAAGATCCAACAAAGCTGCTTGAACTTTGAAAGGGGGGAGGCGGGTGAAACTGAGAAGCCCATTAGTCCACTTCTGCATGCCTTGAAGAGAGGGCAGACCCTACCCATATGACAGTCAGCTAGTCGAGACATGCACAAGCATATGAGGCACTAAAGATGAGATCTAGCCCGAGAGAAATCCTTAAAACTGACCTCGTTCACATTTGGTGTTTGATGGGTGCAGTAAAAGTCCACAGTCAAACATCTGCTTGTCTTGATAGCAGATAGTAGGCAGGCTCTACCCATATGGGTATTGGCTTAAGGAATCCACTGGTTCTAGGAAAGGAAAGAACATGTTGGTTATGCAGCATACACAGGACAACAGAAATTTTTAGAATGCTTAGATAGGTCTAATCTAGAATATAAAATTAAATTCCATTCCGCCAAAACCCAACTATATGATAGATAAATCCTATGAAATTCAGAGGAAATTATTAGACTATGAAACCTGATATGAAAAAATTTAGAACAGAGAAAGTCATGACTATCTCTACTGTAAAGGTCCAGAAGATCAATTTGGTTTATGTGGATGTTCAATAATTTTAACCCATTTTATCTCAAACAGTCGACAAAATGTGTCATTAAATGACCAAGAGTGGCAATATACAGCCTGGTTAATCAAGATCCTTTTTAAGATCTGTGGTAGCTCACTTCCTTGCAATTCCTGGTTGGTAAATTTTATTAAGGCACTCCTAGATTTTCTGTGCAGACGTTCCTCCTGATAATCAGCAGCCTAGTGGTACACAGAGGGTGGACGTACATCGAGACACTGGAGGAAGAGAACACTACTGTAGAGAAGGAAAGGGTGGTCTGTACATGGCAAACTGTGATTGCAGATCATTTCATTTGCCTTTCTTTGATTTACTTTACAGTACAAGTCCAGAATCCTTGTCTAATTTTTAGTGTGAATTATTATTGCATAGCTTATTCACCCTATTCCAATTTATCAAGCTGTTCGTGATGGCATTATTTTATTTCCTCTAGTTGTTGTTAGGTCTTGATGAACTAGCACATTACAAGTTCAATTCCTTTCAGGTCATTTCACTGGCATAAACAACTTGGACATTGATGCAATGTTTAAGTGCAAGCTTGAAGAATGAGAGAGCCTATAGGTAATACTTAGAAAAATAAAACATCGTCTGTCAAGATAAAAAATATTAATAACAATATTCTCATTGTTTTGAATCCCTAATTCAGATCAAGGGTATGGGAAGGCGAGATTTAATGAAGAAAAGTAGGTTGCATTAGTTTTTCCATCAGCCTTGGTTGGAAGTGCTTCGAGAAACACACCACAAGGTGCTGCACCAGACATTGTGGACTTCCTTTGCTTAGGTGCCAGGTCTGAGGGGTATCTATTCCACCAAAATTGCCTAGGACTTGCATGTGGACTCATCACTTTGAGACTCCATTTCACCAAAACCAATCACACATGATAGATAAATCATATGAAATTCAGAGGACATTACTAGCCTATGAAACCTGATATGAAAAAAGTATAGAACAGAGAAAGTTGTGTCTGTGTCTACTGTAGAGGTCCAGTAGGCGAATTTGGTTTAAGTGGATGCTCAATAATTTCAACCCATTTCATCTCAGACAATAATTTAATGTATTTCTACAAAATGTGCCATTAGATGACCGAGAGTTGCAATATACAGCTTGGTTGATTAAAATCCTTTTCATTATCTGTGCTCAGGTCCTTGGATTTCCTGGTTGGTAAATTTTGTTAAGGCACTCCAAGATTTTCTGTGCACACATTCGTCCTGATAATCAGCAGCCTAGTAATGGTACAAAGAAGGCACAAGTACATCAAATCACTGGGGGAAGAGAATATTACTGTAGCAAATGAAAGGTTGCTCTGCACATGGCAAACTGTAAATGCAGATTATTTCATTTTCTTTTATTTGATTTAAATTACAGTACAAGTCCAGAATCCTGGTCTAATTAATAGAATATGAATAATTATGGCTCAACTTATTCAACCTATTCCAATTTATCAAGCTGTTCAAAGTGGTATTATTTGCATTTTCCCTAGTTGTTGTTAGGTGTTGATGAAGTAGCACATTACAAGTTCAAATTCCCTTCATTTCACTAGCATAGACAACTTGGACATTTATGCAATGTTTGAATGCAAGCTTGAAGAATGATAGCCTATAGGTGCCAGATATGAGGGGTAACTATTCCTCAAAATTTCCCGGGACTTGCACCCATCCTCATCACTTTGAAACTCATGCCATTCAGGTGGAGCAGATCACACTGTTGAATGGAGCCCTGGTGAATGGCTTAATAGTCCATAGATCTCCATAGTGGATCAACGCTCCATTGACAACCCACCAATACATTTGGAATAATGTATTTTTTGTTGAGATTTGCAAGGGTCAACAAAAGAATCGATGGAACCAAATATTACCCAAATTCTGAAATAACCTCCTTACAATTGTGCTGGAGAGAGAAGGTCTGATGCACTTAAGAGGGAGCGCAAAATCCAAGCACAACTGCTGAAAACAGAAATACACAAGTATGCCCAAGAGAAAGATGCCAATCACAAGAGAGTGCCAAAATTAAGTACCCTTAGGCTTATGATACTTTGTCTTTCAGATCAAGAAGATCACATGATGAGATAGTACAAATGAGAGCTTCAGTTCTGTATTTATGCACAACTCAAGTGAGGCCTCCCTTCAAGAGGAGGTTATGGGCCCACAAAACAAGGGAGAGAAGTCATTACAATATAAGATTACAAAATTTACTTCCCCCTTTAATGCCGAGCAAAGAGCTAGATCACCCCCCTTGAACTCCACATCGCTTCTTCATAAAGCAATAAAGATCATCAACTGTTGGGACTAATCTCCTAAGAGATTTAGGTGGGAGACGTTGTAGTTTGCAAGGACGTCACAAAATTGAATAATGGCCCATGGTGGAGAAGGTTCCTCCTAATAGTGCTCAAATAGGTGACCAGGAAACTCATCTGCATTAGATTCATCTTGGAAACAATCGACAATTTGAGTAAGAAGGGCTTGAGGTGGAGGAGATTCCTCTTGATAGCATGTGGATGGACCAACAAGAGACTTTGTTGCAACTTGCATCAACAAGAATGGAGATAGCCCATTTAAGTATAGGCCTTGACCTCAAAGGAAGAGTAACTGATGTAGGGGAATCATGTAAGGTGTCACCATCATCATGAAATAATGGAATCGAATTGTCAAGATCATTTGCAACATGAGCACTAGATCATCGATGAGCTATTGACAAAAGTATTGTCATCTACAACATGAGGAATTGATGAGCCACTAATAAGTGTATCTTGAAAAAGTGAAGAGACATTTGCAATTGAAACACTGGATGAGTCATCAATCGGGTCCACATCAACGATAGGAGTCTACCTAGAACTGTAGAAGGAGTACTTGAGAGAGTACTCATATAAGTAGAGAGAGGACCAACATCATAATGTGAAGGAGAAGGGTCTATTAGAACATGATAGGAATCATCTAGAAGAGGACATGCATGGTGATGAGAAACAACATGATCCATGGAAACATGTTGAGATCCATCTAAAGAATCCTTGGAAAGTAGTAGTGGGAAAGATCTTAGCAGAACACGAATAGGAACCTTGTAAAAAATAGCTTCTCTACAACCACCGTGTGAGTGGCGTGGTCATAAATACAATATCCCTAAAAATTTTCACTGTAGCCAATTAGAGTGTAGTAGGATTTTGGAGATGTGGATGTGTTTCACCATTCATTAGGAGCATGGGTCCATGCACTAGATACAAAAATTTTGAAATGAAAAATAAAAGGCTTGTTTCCATATCATTTGTCATAAAGAGCTATACCGGTGACAACATGAGTAGGTGTTGTATTGATGAGATGGATTGGCCGCTGCACAAACAACCACCAAACTTCATTTTTGTGAAGTGAAGCATGCATTGAGCCATCTCCATCATAGCCCTAGTTATTTGTTTTACTACTCCATTTTGGCATGGAGTGTAAGGAAAGGTTCTTTGCGAAGAGATGCCTGGAGATACAAGAAATGATTGGAAAACATTGCTAATATATTCACCTCTACCATCAGTCCTGAGACACTTGATCTTCATGTTGATTTGATTTTCCACAAGAGATTTGAATTCTCAGAACTTTTCAAACACCTCATCCTTAGATTTAATGGTGTATACCCAAAGAAAGTGAGAAAAATAATCAATGAAGGCGAGGAAGTAATTAGCTCCCCTAATAGAAGATGTAGCCATAGGTCCACATGTATCACTATGAACCAGTGCAAGAGGCTAAGAAGCTTGCCTTGCTTTGTCATTATGAAAGGAATCTTGATGATGCTTCCCCATTACACACCCCTCACAGACACCACTAGGTGGTTCAATCCGTGGAAGGTCATCAACCATATGTAGTTGACTCATATGTGTCAGAGATCCATAATTGGTGTCGCTGAGATGCCAATGCGATAACATGCTGGTGTCATCGACATTGGCTAGCATAGCAACAAACCCATTTTTCTTTGAGGAAGGAGTCTTCCTTAACTTGTACATATGATCGGATTCGTCACAATATCCTAGAGCAACCACTTTGAAGCCATCACTCATCCTTTACAACCCATTGATTTGGATTGAATTCCACCTTTTTATTGGTATGCGTAATGCGGTAAATAGAAAGAAGATTTGGTCCAACACTTGGAACGTGAAGAGCATCTCCAAATATAGTTGTATTAATGATGACATCACCACATCTTGCAACTATGCTGTTGTCTATAATTAGAGAGAAGGTGGTCATGTTTGGTCATGTGTTGGGTGGCTCCAGAATCAACAATCCATTCTTGTTGAGAAGAAGAGGACCAAAGTGCAAAGTGTATTGCCAAATGTGCATTATGAGGAGATCCAACTTTCTCATCAAAAGGGTATTTAGTGCCTATTGTAGATCTTGCAAGATCTTCAAGTTTCTAAAGAAAAACAGGCTAAAAATTGAATAGATGGTCCTTCTTATGATAACAACCTTTTTCCTTCTTGGAGGATTTTGAGTATTCCTCTTTACCCTTGTCGGACTCAGATTTAAAAGGGGTTGAGATAGCCTTTGGATGGGCTTGATATTAGAGGGGAAACTCACCCATATTCCTCAAAGTAACTTGACACTGAATGAAATTAGAGAAAACCTCTTCAAGAGTACGAGTTACAAGATCCTTGACAAATAAAGGAATGCTGTAGAATATAAGAGAAAAAGATTTGAGTGCTAGAGAGAGATTATTTAGAACAATACTTACAAGTTCCAAATCTGATTTGTCTTTTCCGCTTACTTGAATAATGTCAGTCTTTAGGTTTTTAAACCTTGCAATATATTCCTTATCCATGTCAAAGTCACCCATCTTTAGGTTGGAGAGTTTAGTTTCAAGTTAGTTGACCAGAGTAGTATTTATTGTTCCAAAGAGAGTTTTGAAGTTATCCTAGATTTCCTTCGCAACTTTTTTATCCTTGGTATGATGAATGAGATCAGGCTTGACATAAAGAGTGATCAACCTAAGAGCTTCATCCTTGTTCAAACATACGAGGTCATCGCAGTCATCATTTTCTGTAGGAAGCGGTCTTGACAAGTACATCCATAGACCTTTGCTTCTAAGTAAGCCAATCATTTAATCCACCCAAGAATGATAGTTGTCCCCTTTTAGATGGGGAGACAACCACTTTGAATCCATAACCTCAACAAATAAGCAACTAGTTTTTGGATTAGCCAAAAGAATTGAGAAAGTAAGGTCCACACTTGGTTTGATACCATGTTGAGATTTTTGAGATTTCTAAGGGTCAATAAAAGAATCGATGGAAGCTAAGTTGCACAAAACATGGAAATGTGTACAAGTTGCTGAAACAAGAATGCTTGAAAATGTGACCCCCCCAAAATGGGTAGATGGATACAAAAAATACAAAAATATAGATATATAGTTTTTTTTAAATAACACATTATCTTGCAAGAAAATAAGATTGATACTCATAAATGACATTTTAGAAGGAGACCCACATCTATATTAACTCTCATAGATGATTACATGATGAGAAATCCCATAACGTGGTGGTCTTGGGTAATGCCAATCCCATACCCTCATACATGATAGAATCCAATGGAAATGCTACAATCATGCCAACCCTGAAATCTTGAAAACTGTCAAGTCTACTAAATTCTTAATGGGATATGAAATGCTACTTTCTCCATATGAAGTCCAATGAGGTTGGAACGACTCTCAAATATCTTGAAACAATTAATGGTAATGTTAAAAATTTAAGTAAAAGTTGATATTCTCTTTTATCTTACTTTTTATATCCCCTTTTCTAAAAGTTGACATTCTCCTTTAAAGTAAAAGGATAGAAAAAGTAAGATAAAGGAGAATGTCAACTTTTACTTTAAGAATTTAATATTACCATGAATTACCAAGGTGACAAACTCCTAAAAGATCAATCCCCTATCTCTGTTTTGTTTTAAAGGGTCATTGGCATGTACAGGGAAATATTTTCCTATGCATCTCATGTCCCTCTCAAGCTCTTAGGTGGGCCTGGAAACTTCCAATAAAGTGCCCCAAATGTCACTGGAAATGGCCGAAACGCCGTGGAAATACTGCCAGTCATATTGTATGAGTTTCCAGATTTTGAAATGCCGTATGTTATGGCCAACGACATTTCCAAGGCGTTTTGTACCCGTTTCGGCTTTTCTAGGTGTTTTGGGTACTGGGATGTGGCCAAATTAGGCGTTTCCTGCAACTTAGTATGGAACCAAATCTCACCCAAATTCTGAAATAGCCTCCTCACAACTCCTCTAGAGAGGATAGGTCTAGTGCGCTTGAGAGAGAGTGCAAAAGCCAAGCAAAAGTGCTGAATACAGAAATATACAAGTGCACATAAGAGAAAGTTGCCAATCACAAGAGAGAACACCAAAATTTAGTGCCCTTAGGCTTATAACACTGTGTTTCAGATCAAGAAGATCACAAGCTGAGATGTACAAATGAGCTCTTTAGTTGCGTATTTATACACAATTCAAGTGAGGTGTCCCTTCAAGAGGGGGTTATGGGTCCACAAAACAAGGGCACACATCCCAAGAGGGTTATTGAACAAAAATATCAAGTTTAAGTAGGTCAGCCTTAACCTCACCTAGTAATACAATAAAAGAAATAAATAATGGCCTTATCCATAGTTACAAGTACATAATGATACATATGGATGGGCTGTGGCCGCATGTACAGATTACACCAATAGTTCCAACTTTTTTTCTGAAAAAAGGACCTTGTTTCACCTTGGAGAGCTCAAGTTCACTGTCAATCCGTTTTAGTCAATAAACAGTTGTGGGGAAAAAGAATGTCACTGGAGTGCAAATGATGGACCAATTTGTCTCASTAACTTCTAAATACATACCATTGCCWGTAGTTTTAAGCATCTGTAAAATTATTTTAAAGCATGCCTTTTCAATCATCAATATCGGGACTGTCTTGGACTTTTTAAAAGGACATACAAACCTGTTTTTTGTGAATTACTGCTATAACTTTGGTCTATTGTTATTTTCCTAAATGTGCAATGACCTATCTGTCCGCAGGAAGTCAGCCAGTTGCTTTTAGGTGTCAATTGTGGAAAAGTAGTGTCGCCTTTGTCTTTGCCAGAGACAGTACTTGCTATATCCAAAGAATCATCTTTTGACTTGCAGGTAATTACAAAAGAAGCATTTTCATGATATGTGATTCTGCATGAAGTTTTAGCTTCAAAATTTTCTTCTCTGCCTTCTTGGCACAGTTTAATGAAATGCAACCATTTTTTTCTCTTCTCTGGTTACATGAAAGGCATACCGTTTCAATGCTGAGTCGGAGATGATGCGAGCTCCACGCATTGTTCGTGTTGGTCTTATTCAAAATTCTATTGTTCTTCCCACAACTGCTCCATTTTCAGAGCAGAGGAAAGCCATCATGCAGAAGGTTAAATGTATGATTGAAGCTGCTGGTGTTGCTGGTGTAAACATTGTCTGTCTACAGGTAAGAGATGAAAAATGGTTTCCAATCTAGCTGTGTGCAAAATTAAGTACTAACTCTGAAACTCTGGGATGCATATCTCAGGAGGCCTGGACCATGCCGTTTGCTTTTTGTACCCGAGAAAAGAGGTGGTGTGAATTTGCAGAAAGTGTGGATGGAGAATCAACTCAATTTCTGAAGGAACTGGCACAGAAGTATAATATGGTGATTATCAGTCCTATTTTAGAAAGAGATATGACTCATGGGGAAGTTATCTGGAACACTGCAATAGTCATAGGGAATCATGGTAACATTATCGGTAAACACCGTAAGGTAATAACACAATTCAGACTCATAAGTCCCACCATCTTTTTATTGTCTTGGATATATCATAAGTTGTAACTGCAAAATTCCTTTATCCAGGCCCTTGCTTCTGTTGATGGTGCATGAAGCTACAAAATGATAGCTTTTCGTGTATAGTTCATCTTTATTTGCTACACCAACACCTTTGTTGGCTTGTCCTTTGCAGAACCACATTCCGAGGGTTGGTGATTTCAATGAGAGCACTTACTATATGGAAGGCAACACGGGACATCCTGTGTTTGAGACTTGCTACGGGAAGATTGGGATCAATATTTGCTATGGAAGACATCACCCTCTAAACTGGTTAGCATTTGGGCTTAATGGAGCAGAGATTGTGTTCAACCCATCAGCTACTGTTGGGGGTCTGAGTGAGCCAATGTGGTCTATAGAGGTGAGTTCTATTTATGGTTCTGTTTCGTAGAAAATGATTTCAACTGAATTTAAGATATTTTCATCCACTGGTGGCAGTTTGTCACTGGTCTTCAAATGTATTTCTGCACCCATTAAATTATCCATGCATTGCTAAAGTTCCTGCCTACTGTTGACATGAACTACTATGACAAACATGAATCATAAATGATGGAAAACTTGGTCTCTGTTAAGCGATGTGAGGGATTGAAACCATATTAAGTAGGAAAAAATTGGACTTCTTCTTGTGTAAATCTTGTACTCCAATAATAACAAATCAAACAGCCATTCTGATTTGTGTATGGAAATGTATCTGCAGGCTCGCAATGCAGCCATTGCAAATACTTTTTTCGTTGGGTCTATAAATCGCGTGGGAACTGAAGTGTTTCCTAATCCATTTACATCAGGTGATGGAAAACCTCAGCATGCAGATTTCGGTCACTTCTATGGTTCGAGTTACTTTTCAGCTCCAGATGCTTCTTGTACTCCTAGTCTTTCTCGCTATCAAGATGGCTTGATTATTGCAGACATGGATCTCAACCTCTGCAGACAAGTAAATGATAAGTGGGCATTTCGTATGACGGCTCGTTATGATATGTATGCAGAGCTATTTGCAAGTTACCTTGACCCACATTTTAAACCGCAAATTATTACAGATCCATTCTTGCAGGAGTGACCTCAATAATATCTCTTTATCCAAGGACAGTCTTCTTCATCAGCAAAGAATTTGAACCATTTGTGCCTTATAATCCCATTGCAAATGGTAAACTTTCAAACAAGCTCCAAATTGATAGTGCTGTAAAGTTAAAACTTAGCAGCATACAGTAGATAGATATAGATGAAAACCAGATAGTTTCAACTTTCAATCACTGCATTTTCTTATATGAAAATGATCTCGATACATTTTTTCTTAGACATGTATACTAGTGTCTTTAATTAGCGGTGAGGACCTTGGAAGGAAAAAGAGAATAATGGTCACTTTAGGTGGCTTTATGTGATGTAAAAGGATCCAAGTAATGAATTTATGAAAGAAGACATTGACAGCCAAGCAAGGGATGTCTTCTCAAGCTAGTATTGGAAAAAATGATGTAAGAACATGTGTTTCATCTCTCGTTTTATCCACATGTTGGAATGCATCTATTGAGTGACCTAAGAAAATAGGGTGTGGAGAATGAGGAATATTTTCTATAAGGAGCAATTTTCTGAAAACATGAGAATATCTTCTTAATAGTGATAAACTTCCTATGGAAACACAAAATTACTGAATAAGAAGCATTTTTCTGAGAACATGGGAATTTCTTCTTTATATAGATAGATTCCCAATGGAAACAAAACAGTAACAAATTGCAGCTTTTCACCTTGTGACCTTTACTGCCTCTAAATGTTGAATGCGGTGCAATTCAAAATTTCAAATTTTATTAATCCTATTCGAGTTTCTCTGTTATGATAATTGAAAATTCTTTTGGCTTTGCTCAAAAGTGTGAAGTAAGTCCAATTTTGTTCCACTTCAGACATCAGGCCTCTGAAAAATATTAGCCAAAATTTCCAATATTTTATCTTTGCTGATATCCCCAACTAGATGATATGAGCATAAAGATCAGCATATATGTATAAAAGAGTTAGAAAAATTGTTTCTGGAAAACTTTTTGAGCAGTGAGCACCAATACTTTACTGTTAGAAAATAAATTGTACAGTATGCATTTGATTGGCGTAGAGGATTTTCATTGCTGCACAGGAAGGAAGATTGTGGCAAACACAGTGAAAAGTTAACGTTTTTAGGCTTTTGCATCCCCGGAATCTCCTGAACTTGCATAATGTTCAATTTGTAAAAGAATAGGGTCATTTTTCTGCTTATTGGTAGTTTTATCATTTTTACCATGATTTAATTTTTTATTTTATTCTTTAGAGAACAATTTAGCGATATATAGTATTATGGCTGATGCATTCAATCTTTGAGAGACAGGTAGTATGGTTGGAGACATTCTCATTTATCATTGGTTCTATCTGACTACATTAGTTTGTAGTAAATTGCAAAGCTTCAACAACATAACCTGGCTTTCTCTGCATGGTCTTCTGGAAAGGCGAATGAACTTGGTATTTTTGTTGGAAGTGTTCTGATATCTGTAAGCAGAGAATTCCAAACTGAATTCCAGCAAGCAGGACAAATCAAACTTGAAGTTGGAAGAAGGAAATGAATCTCATTTATTTAAGATTCAAGAAATAATCACCCAAAAACCAACGGATTGTTTCTTCTTTCTTTATAAGGAATCCAAGAGACAATGAAAAGGAAAACCAGAGTAACTCTGAGAAGGAAACCCAACAGGTGAGAGATGGAAACTGACAAGTTTAACAATGAAGCCTGTTATCGCACAAGTTGTAAGTTGGGCAAAGCCCGACCCAACCACTAAATGGCAACAACTAAGAGCTCACCTACCCATTGTCACCTTAGGCAGGTGTTCCCGTCACTTTAGAGGTGAGGTAGTCACCTCAAGGGGGGAATCCCGGTGACCCTAGGGGGAGTGAGATGAAGAAAGATGAAGATGGAGATGAAGTCCCTAGAGGTCAAATGTAAATGGTATGAAGGTCTTGGGATGAAGTCTTGGGAAGGTCCAAGGGTTGCCAAGTGTGTTGAGTAACCTGCAAGTGGTGAAATACCTGCTCGAGACACAAGAAAAACAAGCATATATTGCAATGTAATCAATTGGACAAGCAAGTTAAGCTTGCTGTCCCTAATAGCAGTTGTTAGTAACAATGTATATCAGCAAATAAACGACACCATAAGCTGCAAAATAAATGCTAGAAATCAAGTATAAGATACAAGAGAAAGACTAGCTAAACTCAAGATGAAAAACCAAGATACTAGCATGAAAGACAAGGCTGTTGTAAACACTTTTCTGCAGCAAATTATATCAGCCTTATGACTAATAATCAATGTATTACAGCAAGAAAATCAGCCACTAAGACTCCTCCAAACTTTGCCAAAAAATGCGCTGGAGCAAGTAGGACAAGTGTGCAAAGTTTGGGTCAACTTCTTGTCTTTCAATTGTTGTTTCAACAAACTCTGGAAGAAGTGTTTCTCTCAAACCTTCAATAGGATCAAGGTCAAAACCTTCTCTTGAAAAAGCATCCTCCAGGGCCTGAATTGTATCTTTAAGACTTTGAGCTTCTGGCATTTATTTTGCAGCTTATGGTGTTGTTTATTTGCTGATATACATTGCTACTAACAACTGCTATTAGGGACTGTTATCGCG
>ML776666.1:584982-599146 GCA_009831015.1 Picea engelmannii
CTGATTCAAAGTGCTATTTTTGTTGCTATTTCGTGAATCATTTCTGTGTATTGTGAAGATTATGCTGGATATTTTACTGTTATTCTGTTATTTCTAGCATTTCGTTTCTGTTCTGCATATTTTATATATCTGGTATCTTGCAAACTCTTCGCCATTATCTGTCCTCAACACCTTAATTCGTTTCTCTGTTTGATTCTCAACAAGAGCCTTAAACTCTTTAAACATGTCAAAGAATTTAGATTTCTTCCTGAGGAAATATATCAAAGTTTTCCTTGAGAAGTCATCTATAAATGAGACATAGTACACAGTTTTTCCCAATGATGGGACCAACAAAGGTCCAAAAACATCACTGTGAACTAGCTGTAAAATTTCCTATGCCCTCATTGCACCGGAGGAGAATCTTACCCGATTCTGCTTCCCATATAGACAATGTTCATAGAAATCAAAATCCAGAGAGCAGTTAGACATACCTTCAACCATACCTTTATCGTGTAGTAGTCAAAGACCTTTTTCTCCGATATGCCCCAGTCTTTGATGCCACAACGTAACCTTTTCTCCAGAGGCTGTAGGAGTACTTTCTTCTTCAACTCTAATATCAGGAACAATGGAACTATTACACCCATCATTAATAGTGCTTCATAGCAGCTTATACAGAGTTCCAAACCGAACTCCCCTCATCAACACCATTGCTCCTCGAACCATCCTGCAAGTTCCCTTTTCAAATATTGTCTTTACCCCTGCATCTTCCATTTTGCTTACAGAAATCAAATTTATGGCCATACCTGGGATGTGCAGAACACCAGGCAGTGTTCTAATCCTTCCATCTATGAGCCTCAACTTGACCCTTCCTCTTCCTATGATTCTAGTTGTCGAATTATTACCTAAGAAAACATTACCTCCATCATACCTTTCATATTCGCAGAACTACTCCCTGTGGGGAGTCATATGAGTCATATGAAAGGATGCACCAGAGTCAATCAACCATGCCTCATGATCCGCTTGTGTACTTGAAGAGGCCAAGTACACATCCCCTCCTTCTTCCTTGGAGGTCTTTTCTTCTATAGAAGAAGATTCTTCAGATCCCTTCTTTTTCTCAAGTTTGGATCTACACTGCTTCTTGTAGTGCCCTTCTTTCCCACATCTTCAACATACCCTTACAAACTTTTTGGGAGATTTAGATCTACCCTTAGACTTAGATCTCCCACTTGAGAAATTAAATCTATTTCTTTCCTGGGAACGCCCTCTTGCAAATAATGTGTTTGTGCTATGTCCTTCCATATTCTTCCATCTCATCTCCTCCGACAACAAGGATGAGACCACTTCTTCAAACTTCAAAGAAGTTGTATTACTACCTATGGCCACAACCAGACTATCCCACGAGTATGGTAAAGAACATAACAAACTGATACATTTATCTTCATCTGAAATTTTAATCTAAACAGATACTAACTGACTTACCACAGTATTGAAGGTGTTCAAATGCTCTGCCACCGAGTCTCCATCTCTCATCCTCAAGTTATACAACTTCTTTCTTAGGAATAGTTTAATTACTAGGGACTTAGACTGATACAACTTCCCCAACTTTTCCCATAAATCCTTGGCTGTAGCTTCCTCACACATTCAGTAATACTGAACCGGAGAGACACAATCGGATTGTGCTCTTTGCCTTTCGATCCATTTTTGTCCAGTCATCTGCAGAAGTTCCTGTAGGTGCAGTACCTGGATCTACCGCGATCCACTGATCTTTTTCCACCAAAAGATATTCTATCTTGAGCTTCCACAACTCAAAGCTTTTCCCATTAAACTTCTCGATCTCCATTTTCGAATTGCTTGCCATTTCTTTTCACCTGAAGAACAATACCGTAGATCTCTCACTGTAACAAGGCTTATCACAGTCTCGAGCCAAACCCTTGACCACAAAGGCGTCCCCCTGAAGCCAATAAAGCTCTGATATCAAATGTAAATCCTAACCTTGTACAATATCTACTGCAAACAGATATTCAGAAAAGAACAGAAAAGATACAATGGCAAATACAAACATTACACAGAGATTTTTCCCTTGGAAATCCAAACCGGGAAAACCAACATATTCTATATTCATTCATTGTGTTACAATGTTTACAATACAAAATACATATAGGAGCCAACGACATCCAAAACCCTAATTCCTTAACCAAAAATAGAAAAACCATTGGAAAAAACCATGTGCCGAAGAATCACCTAAATACATGACACGTTTCCCGAGGTAGGTGTCACGTTTTCTGAGGCAAAAAAATATTTTGGGCTCCGCCCCCCTGCACCCCCCGACGGGGGCCTAGTGGCCCCCCTCCGCGCCCGGTGCATACGCTCAAACATTACTACTAGTGCAAAGAATATAACACATACCCAACACGTATCAAACAACTTCATTGTAATAAAAAACATATCTCTTACATGATTATGTTGTCTTTGTTTTAAATCATGTTTGCAAGATTTCTTGTTTATTTAAAAAAATAAAATGGCCGACCTACTATTTACATAGGCATCTGATTCTTATATACCCCCATTAGAGTCTTTATATGCATTCCGTGGCACTGCTTTGAAAAGCTTTGTCTTCAAAACTTGATGGTCAAGGGTTTTACATTTGTTGAAACCAAGTAATAGGTTTTCCTTAGATTTTTGATCTTTTGTTGACACTGTAGATTATCCATCCATCCATAATCGATTCTTGTTGGTGTCGATCTTTGAGAATTTGATGTCACATATTTTGTTTTCCTTGTTTTAACTTTGCCAATTTGTTGTAGTTGTTGGCCTTTGATATTATTTTGTCACACATTGATTCCTTGATGCAATCCATGAATTATTGATTCAACCATTTTCTTCTTTTGAGGTGAGGATGTCGTTCTTGCTCTTTTTGAGACTTCCTTGGTAATGGGGATATCGAAAAGGTTCCACTTTTTATGGTTTCCCTTCATTTTCCTATGTTTTACATCCATTCTTCTTTTATGGTACAATGGCATGCTCTACCTTGTGTTTGATATTCAATTATTTTGATTTTGAGTAACTGCCATCGTAATTGACCTTAATGTCTTCAAGATGGAGTTCAACTTCTTGAAGTATTTTTTGTTGATGTTTCTGGTAGCTGCGGGAGATACTCACCTTCTGCATAACCCTTTCTTATAGATGAATATGCCAAAGAAGTCAAGAAAGATCCTAGTGAAGAAGTTGGCTCCATAGAGAATAATAAAGTAGAATTATAATGCTCCAAAAGAGAAGTCGGCCCACGGGGAAATTATAATGGGAAATTATAATTTTTCCAGAATAGACAGGTTGGCCCCATTGGAAAATTTCATTGGTAGATTAGTATAAATAAAGGGTGATGCCCCTCTCATTTGATACAAACATTTTCAGTGTGATATATCTCTGTAGCAGCCACAACAAAGGGGCACTTTCTGAGGCAGTGAAGGGGCACATTCAGAGGCAACAAAGGAGCCTATTCTGAGGCAGGGAAGAGGCTAAGTCTGAGGCAAATCTGGGTGCACCTGTAGCAACATATATCTATGTGCTTAAACAACATTTGGTCACACTTGTAGACAATGTTTGGACATCATATATTTCTGTGCTTGAACAACAGATTGGGCACACCTATAACAACAGTGTTGAGGCAAGAAAGTGACAACTATAAGAGGCTGATATATGACAGTCTAAGATAGTGATCTGAGCCATCATTGGACAACATCAAAGCTATCTTCTTGGGAGTTCTAGAGTACACATCTGAGCAGAAAATATAGGTACTTGTTATCTGAGATTCTTTCTTGTTGGTTTACTTTACTAGATATAACTAGTTCATGGTTATATTGTATTGACATTAATATTCTCTATAATAAAAAGGTGTTGGGTTTTCTTCCCTTGTGTGGAAGGGTTTCCCAGGATAAGTTCTATGCTTTGCTCGAGGGAAGCACTTGAGGATGCCTATGGTTGGGTGGAAATGGAAGAGCATTGCCTATGGAAAAACGAGCAGACCCATAGTTTTTTTTTGTAATTTGTGCTTGGTAAATCTTCTTGAGATCTTGGTTATTTACTGCAGTTAGTCTAGTATCCAAAAATTTAACATGGTATCAGAGCAGTGTTCCTCAAGAAGCCATTGCAAAAGCTTCTCTTGCAGAAGCCATTGTTGTTGTTATCGGAGGTATGTACTTGTATATGTTAATTTATATCATTATCATGAGGATGTTTGCAGGAGAAGGAATTTTTGTCCTAGCAGCAACTTAGATCCAAAGGGATCTCAAATCCAGTACATTCATAGGAACAATGCACTCTCCAGGTTTGATTTTTTTGATATGCCTCTAGATGTTATGGCACCATTGTGATATTATGTTTTGATCTATTGGAGTTATGATCATTATACTAACCACATAATACTAGATATCCATTTGTTTATCTCCCCTCTAGGAGATATTCTTGTTTTGTTGTCTGTTCCAGGCAGGTTATATTCCAAGGAGGCTGGCATGGAAATGTTGTTGTTGTTTTCTTTTTCCGGGAAGGTTACCTCGAAGGCATGTCACTAGAGATAGCTTTGAGAGGGATCTATAGTGATGGTTGCAGAAGACAACTTATTAGATGATATCTGGGTTGAGACATGAAGTACTCTGAACGAATTTTCTATAGATTGACAGTTCAACCAGTTATGGCATAGGAGACTTGCTCATTTTCATTATAGAGTTCTTCCCGTTCAAGGGAAGATGGTGACAGGGTTTCCACAACTCTGTGTTGAGCATGATGACATTTGCAGAAATTGTGTTCTTGGCACGAATGCCAAGGGATCTTTTCCGAGCAGTGACAACATATCCAAGGGGATCTTGTGCATTCAAATCTATGTGGACCTATGACAGTTGTTTCCTTTGAGAAGGATGTACCCTTTAGGAGATCTAGAGGATCTCACATGCAAATAGACAATGAGATGCATGAGGAGATGGTGTCTTCTCTCCCTCACCCTTCAATAATTCAGATTGAGCCAGTTGAGCCTGTTGATCTATTTGATCCAATACATCTTATTGATGTTCCTAGAGATATTGTAGTAGGCCGACAGAGGCCTGCCTGGGCTCATCAGACTCTGCAGGAGGAAGAGAGATATGCTCTCCTCATGGTACTTTCAGAGAAAATAAGAGACCTCAGATATTCTCGAGCTATGTTGCAACTATTAGCCACATCATTGATTCTGAGCCTTCCTGTTATGAGGAGGCATCCAGTTAGCCAGTATGGAGAGATGCCATGATGGAGGAGTATCAGTCCATCATGAAGAATGATGTGTGGAATATTGTTCCGAGACCCAAAGGGAAGTTTGTGGTGACTTCTAAGTGGATTTACAAGATAAAAACATGCAGATGATGAGAGCATTAAGAAACACAAAGTGATATTTGTGGCCAGAGGATTCTCTTAGGTGGAGGGAATAGACTATGAGGAGACCTTTGCTCCTGTTGCTTGATATACCTCCATTCAAACGATTGTTTCACTTACTTTAGCCTTGGGTTGGATATTACATCAGATGGATGTGAAGACAACTTTCCTCAATGGAGAGATTGAGGAAGAGGTGTAAATCGAGCAGACATATGGTTTTTTGATTCATGGGAAGGAGTCCCATGTGTGCAGGTTGAAGAAGGCCCTGTATGGACTCAAGCAGGCACCTCGTGCTTGGTATGCGAGGATTGATGTATACCTGACGAGTTTGGTTTTCAACAAGAGTGTTGTTGATGCCAACCTGTACTATAAGGTTGTTGATGAGAACCGATGAGATCTTCTCGAGTCAGAGGAAGTACATAGTTGAGATCTTGAGGAGATTTGGAATATTGAACTGTAAGTCCATGACCACACCGATGGTGATGAATTTGAAGAAACTAAGTGAGTCTTCTTCAGATTCATATTTGATTGATCTAACTATGTATCAACAATTGATTGGATCATTGATGTATCTGGTTAACACCAGACAAGATATTTGCTATGCAGTGTGTGCACTTAGCTAGTTCATGAGTCAACCGAGGCAGATACATTGGGTGGCTATGAAGCATGTGTTAAGATATTTGCGAGACACAATTAGATATGGCCCGAGACATGCTTCCAGTGTTGACATGAGACTGCAAGGATATGTTGATTTAGATTGACCAGAGAGCGTTGTTGACAGGAAGAGCACCTTAGGCTATTGCTTCATTTTTGGATCTGCCGTGGTTTCTTGGTGTAGCAAGAAACAAACTTCTGTGGCCTTTGAGTACTGTAGAAGCCGATTATATTGCAGTATGTGTGGTAGTATGCGAAGCAGTGTGGCTTCGAAAGCTCCTTGCAAGATTGCCTGATCAGATATTGGATCCCACCATGATTCATTACATTCGAGATATGGTGCAGAGGAAGACAATACTAGTGGAGTACCTTCCTACAGATGAGCAGATTGCAGATGTTCTCATCGAGCCTCTTTCCAAGTCGAAGTTCAAGTACTTCCGTGATAAACTTGGAGTGGAATTCCCCTCTTGTTAAGAGGGAGTATTGATGATTGCATCTTCGCGAGACATTCTTCTGTGACGATACTCCTCGATGGATTGAGTTGAGTATGACACTTATCAACGGAATGATAAGTTGTACTGGGCTGGTCCCCAATGACCTTTGGGTTGTAACCCATGTGGTTGAGATTTCTCTCGAGGTCTTATCCCTAGAGTAGTGGGCTGGGTCGACCTGTGAGGACACTCTCCATATCTTCTCCCCAGGGTAGTGGGCTGGATCGATCTACGAGTGTGTTGTTCTTTCTCCCTATCTTCTCCCCAATGGACTGAGTTGGGTCGAATTGAGACGAGTCTTCTCCTCAATTGTGTTGGGATGGGTGGACCTGAGACGGGTCTTCTCCCCAGGTGGATGGGCTGGGTCGATATGTGGGAACACCCCTAATATTCTCCCCATATCGGGCTGGGTTGACTTGGAGAACGCTCCTATGAGATGAAGTTGAGCATGACACTTGTTAGAATAGTGACAAGTTATCCTGGGGTGGCACCCAACGTCCCATGGGAGTAGACCATGAGGATGCGTCCCTTGGGAGTTGACCAAGTGGACACGTCATGGGTGAGTAGGTCCTTGACGATGCACTACAGGCGAGTAGGTCCTAGTGCCACACTACGAGCGAGTAGGCCCTAGTGTATTCTAGTGGTTATGAGGCCATAAAAAAAAAAGGTTCACATTGGGTGTAGCCATGTGCGATGTGATGATGTTACTTGTAGCATGGTTTACGTGACCATGACATGGTCGGAGGACCATGGAATAGCTGCGAGTCTATGAGGACCAGAGGAAAAACATCATGGAGAATACCTCCCTGGCTAAGAGGGAGTGTTGATGTTTCTGGTAGCTGCGAGAGATATTCACCTCTTGCATAACCCTTTCTTATAGATGAAGATGCCAAAGAAGTCAAGAAAGATCCCAGTGAAGAAGTAGGCTCCATAGAGAATAATAAAGTAGAATTATAATGCTCCAAAAGATAAGTTGACCCATAGGGGAATTATAATTTTTCCAGAATAGACAGGTCGGCCCCATTGGAAAAGTTCATTGGCAAATTAGTATAAATAAAGGGTTATGCCCCTCTCATTTGATACAAACATTTTTGGTGTGATATATCTCTATAGAAGCCGCAACAAAGGGGCACTTTCTGAGGCAACAAAGGGGCACATTTAGAGGCAACAAAGGAGCCTATTCAGAGGCAGCGAAGAGGCTAAGTCTAAGGAAAATCTGGGTGCACCTGTAGCAACATATATCTCTGTGCTTAAACAACATTTGGTCACACCTGTAGACAATGTTTGGACAACATATATTTCTATGCTTGAACAACAAATTGGACACACCTATAACAACAGTCTTGAGGCAACAAAGTGATGTATATAAGAGGTTGATATATGATAGTCTGAGACAATGATCCAAGCCATCATTGGACATCAACATATTTATCTTCTTGGGAGTTCTAGAGTACACATCTGAGCAGAAAAGATAAGTACTTGTTATCTGGGATTCTTTCTTGTTGGTTTACTTTACTAGATATAACTAGTTCATGGTTATATTGTATTGGCATTAATCTTCTCTATAAGAAAATGTGATGGTTTTTCTTCCCTTGTGTAGAAGGGTTTCCCAGGATAAGTTCTATGCTCTGCTCGAGGGTGGCACTTGAGGATTCCTATGGTTGGGTGGAAATGGAAGAGCATTGCCTATGGAAAAACGAGCAGACCCATAATTTTGTTTTGTAATTTGTGCTTGGTAAATCTTCTTGAGATCCTGGTTATTTACTGCAATTAGTCTAGTATCCAAAAAATTAACATTTTTTTATGACAAATTTTTATTTTCTATTCTTTCTCCCTTGACGTTGAACTATGATGCCAATAATCAATTTCTTTCATCTTCTTTCAGTTCTTGTTTGTATTTTTTATTTGACATCTTCAGTGTTTAGGGCTTCTTCAACCTCTTGAAAGATTTTGTCTTCATCTTTTTTGATAGTTTTTCATCTATGATCTCTTTGTACTTTTTGTAGATACCTTTTCACATTCTTAACATAATTAAAGTTTTGATTTGATTGATTTTTTTTTTTTTCCCAATCATCCCTTTCAATTATCCGTGTCATTCAATTTGCTCATCTTTCCCCGCTTTAAGTTCTTGTAAGTGTTTGATCAAGAGCTTGTAACTTAAAGAGATGATTGTCTTTTTGCGCATATTTTTCTTTAGCCTTGTTCGTTTCCTTCTTGATTTTCTACATTTTCCCCTCATATTCAAGACAAATAGTATCCATTTCCTTTAATTTTTGTTTCTTTTATCCATCCACTTAAGAAGACTTTTCAAATTCTTCCCACATGTATGTTAAATTGATGAATCTATCAAAGCTCTTTCATCACTTCAAGCTTTGTATTGGAAATAAACATTTTCAAACAAACCATCTCTCCAGTTTTTCAATATAGAACCATTCTCTAGAATCAATCCCCTCTTCATCTCCAAAAAAACTATAGTTTTTTCCATTAGTTTTGGTCTTGAAAACTTGGAGTTTTTTATAAACCCCCAACTTCCAACTCCACTATTTTCACAATAATGATCTCAAATTGTCAACTTTTTACCTAGTTTTCTTACTTTGTTTCTTCTTTCAAACTCCTTTTAATCACCTTTTTTGTACATTCCAATGAAAAGCTATGACAATTTTAAATGGACATACATTTTTTGGCCCCTCTATGGAGTGTCCTCTACAAATTGACATTGTTGATCTGAAATGGATATGAACAAAACAAATAGTTGTAAGACTCAATACCTACAAGTGCAATTCATCAATTAATCAAGGTTAAATAAAAGAAAAGGACAATGCCAGTTCTAAAAATAAATAAATAAAAGAATATGAAAAAATAATTAAATGTAAAAGAAAAAGGAAATAGGAGAGGAAAATAAGGAAATAGGAGAGAAAAAGAGAGAGGAGTAGGAAATGAAATGTCAATATCTTGGCCTTCCCATTAGACCCCAACTCTCCTATATCCACTTGTAACTTAACTCTCAAAGGGTGTTTTGTCCAAGAGGAGGGAATGTAAAGGAGGAGTTGTGTAAGTTGTTGAATGGCTATAGAGCCATGAGTTACATTGTAACCAGAGATGGTCTAAATAGAGATTGAACAACCATTCAAATGCTAGTTTTCCCATTTGGATTTCCATGGTAAATATGGTGTCCACTATGTTTTGAATGGTTTGAATATTTTTCCATGTTTGTGGAAAAAAAAATCTCAGTGAGAGCTGTTTGGTGTTATCTCTATACTAGAGATATTGCCCATAGTCATATTAATGGTGAATCCTAGCTATAGTTATGATTGTTTCACTTATAATTTTGTTCTCCATTAGCAATTGATGAATGCCAACAAATCTAAGTTATCCATTGTCCATTTTACCCTAAGATTTGAAATCAATAATTGTCATGAGATAGTTGTTGCAATTATCTAGTTGAGTTTTTAATTTCATTCTTAAAGAGCAACAAATTTAAATCTTGAGACAGTTGGCATCCCAAGACCAACCTTCATGCTAAGTAATTAACTTATTCAAGGCCATACACTGCCAATCAATCCCCAAGGATCCCATACACTATAACATGATCCCACTTGAGGCTATGCATTGTGAATTATTCCTTCTTGAGGGTGTATAGATCGGAAATCATTTCTTTCCTTTGAGAAGGTTAGAACAATTAATTGTATGAGTTGTCAAGGTTATAAAGATTCGACATATAAAACATTTTTATCCTAAGAGCAATGATAAGTTTCTTCCATATGTAAAAATTGAAGAACGTGTGACCAATTAATTGTTGGCACGATTCACGTATAATGTTGGAGCAATTTGGATTTTATGATAGAGCTCCAACATTGATTGTCAGTCCCCAATTGTATATATTTATATTCATGTCAATGCCGGGTAATGTTGGTTTCCAAGGAGACATTTGTGTTATGTATTAATGTTGGATATACATATGTGTGTGTGTGTGTGTGTGTGTGTGTGTGTGTGTGTGTGTGTGTGTGTGTGTGTGTGTTATGGATGTAGAGGACATTGCATTGAATGAAAGTGTTTCTTGTCATTTGTTTTATTTGAAGCAATAGTTTTTATTTGAGTTGGGGTTCACTTCATTTTTGTTGGAGTGATACATATTTTGAATATGCATATGCAGAATGATACTAATGATTGGTAGTGCACACATCAAGGAAAACCTTTCCACACTTTATTCAAGCTGGCTTGCATTGGAAGTGTGTGACATTTACATTGTCATTATTCATTTGAACATGTTTTATTGGAGGAATTTTGATGTAAAAAATGAACCTCAAAACAAAAAATGTTCTATCAAAATCAACTTTAAAAAATCAATCATATTTTAGAGGATGACATCATCCCTTATGATTGAGCTAACATTGTTTGAGTTAAACACACTTATTTGTCACATTCTGAATGGTGGATGACAACCCATAGTTAACCATGGAGTACTCATAATAAGAAAAATATCCATAAATTACTTTTAAATATAATATAAATGTACTCATAAAGTAAAGTACTTTTAAAATAAATTATTTTTTAATATATAAAAAGTAAAGTATTAATTTAAAATTCATAAAATGAGTACACGTGTTCTCATATATTATTTACATTTTATATTCCAAATTGAATAAAAGAATTAATACTTCATTACATAGGCATGCATTCAAACTAATATAACATAACATGGATTAACATGGTTCATAACATGAATATGTTTTGGAAGGGGTGGTAGGTGCGAGGGAGATTCTCCATGATCTAGGACGAAAAATGGTTGCTACTTACACTTGGGGTTTTGGTAAAGCTTCAAACAATTAGGTTGAGGCATATGCACTCTTGTGTGACATCCTTTTATCCAAATAAGCCAAGGTCAATGCATTGATAGTCATAGGGGATTTCATGGTGGTTATCAAATCAATGCTAGGCAAAACTTCATTGTTGAACAATAAACTAGTAGTTACTATTACCCCAATAAAAAAAGGCAAGCTCCTTCTCCAAATATTCATATTATCATGTGAAGTGAATTGAATCATGTAGCAAATATATGGGCTAATAAAGCCACTGAACTAATCATGTCGCTAATCTATGGGCTAACAAATCCACTGAACTAATATTATCGTTGATCTATGGGATAACAAAGCCACTGAACTAAGTATGGGTGAATATATGAAAAATGGGGGGCATTTTAGTTGTATATCCCCTACAGTCAAAATGGTTTGGCGCATCAATCATCACTAAACTTTCACATGAACCAAAAATTATCACATCAACTCATTTACATTGGCATGGGAGTATCGAGGATAGCTCTCAACCTTCACAACATGCAAGAAATTAGCAATGCTCAAGTTATTAAACACCTTGGCTTGAAACATCATTGGCTTTGTGGGATAATGGAGAGTTCAATCTATGGAATTTGGTGCAAATGCGGTTTGGAATTGGAGGTGGATGACCCCCTAGTAAGTGTTAACTCTGCACCAGGGCTACATGTTGGTTCTGGTTATAAATTTTCGAATGGGGGGGTTCTTCGTAGGAAGGTGGCAAAGGTAGCAAGCTTGGCTTATGGTGAAGCTATACATTTATTTTCATGGGATGTTTTCTCTGAATTATGGGTTTTGTTTTGTTTCTGTTTGGTTCTTCTTATTTGTTTGTAAATTCTCGAGTTTTCCTTCATTGGGGCACATAAAAAAAAACTTGGGCTTTGGTTTTTATTTTGTCTTCAAGTCTCAAAGTGAGTGCAAGGTTCTTGGTGTCTCTTTCTCTATTATGTTGGGCACATGCCTCTTCTATGGTCTCACCATATATTTCCTAGTTTAGATAACAAAGAGAACTCTCATGGAGAATAGAGACATTCTAGAATTAAGGAGAATTCTAAGAAGACATGAAGAAAACATTCAATCTAATAGAACATCATTGTTCTCAGTGACAACAAAAGTGCATGAAAACAAGCACCATTGTATCTCTTAGCATAATTTTTTTTGAGTTTACTAGTCCATCAAAAGAAAATGATTGATATATTAGAAACACAATGTAATATGTTGCGGAATTTGGCTCTAAATATTTGCAAGGACTCTTTATCCATAACCTCAAACAGTAGGATATCAAACAATTCAGCCTAGGCCAATTTTAGAGAAGATAAAACAATTATTCGATTGAAGGAACCGATGTGAATTGAACATTGTAACTCCCCCCCCCTCAGTGTTGGCCAGGAGGAAACAAATAATAACCACGTTTTATGTTAATTACTATGTTTTTCAGTGTCAATAGGATTTTAGGTGTTTTTGTCAAAAATGCTACTTACACGAAAGCTTGGAATGTATATCATATAATATACTATAATTTTTGTTTTGTAGAAACAAATAACAAATTCTTTTATCTTGAGAAACATTGGAAAGTTGTATGCATTTGCTGTTAGCCTAGCTACAACTCTTTATTACGATATAATAACATATTTCCTATTCTAATTAAAAAAAAAATGTGGATATATTTTGAAAGTCAAACTAATATATGCATATGTGCCCATGTTATGAACCACATATTTATATATTATTTGTCAACTAATATATAAATATATGGTTCTTAGCATGAACACTAATATATGAATATGTTGGAACTAGCACTGGAATTTCATATTTATTCTTTCTGTAAAGTGAAAATTTTATGACGGTCATTTGTTTTTCATTTCTGTCATTTTATGTGTTACACATATTCATGAGTGTCAAATTGTTTTGTGTTGTTATATGTAAATTTGAGTAGGTCAAACAATAGTGATATTTGTACCAGAAGCCTCTTAATAAAAAAAGAAAACTATAAAAATAAGTTGATGTTGTTCAAGTGAACTCACAACTTAAAGAGAGTCCTATACAATACTAATAACAAACATAATCATGAATGTAAGAGGTTTAAGATATTTTAACTCACTTGGATTAAGGGTAGTAGGGGTTGCACTCCTGCCAAAGTCATAAGTCCCAGGAAGCATCCCACTCTTAACGTAACAGAGTTGTGGTTAACTTAGAGACATCTGTTTTACTTGGGGGATTCATCATGTTGTTCACGTCCATGGATTATCCATGCTCACTAAGAAAGAGAGGGACAAGGAAGCACATCCGCATGCCTGCCTAAAGGTATAGTTTCAAAATGGAGGAACAACATTTTTGTGTGTTACAAGGAGGAAGGACCCATACTTTTCTCCAATATATGGGTAAGATGTGCTCCAACGAGATATTTAATTAGCCATTAACATTGTATCCAGACTCGAAGTCTGGGACTAATTAAATTAAATTTACTATTATATTTACTCCTCCAACAAACCCTTGTCCAATGCACTGCCTAGGTAGGTTATGCACTATATCTATAGTAAACTCAGTACCTAGAATTTATGATGGGTATACTGTGAAGTGGAACATCGATTTGACGAGTTTGGATTTTTTATGCCAGCTAGTGTTGACGTGTAGATTTTGTTAATGTTTAAGCCATTATTATAGTTCTCTACATTTCAATAGATAACAACAACATAAGACAAGATCACTGAGAAATACACAATCAAAAGAGACACAACATTTATCCTGGGAAACCCTCTAGGGGAAGAAAACCCAACAAAACTTCCTTATTATAGATAGCCAATACAATGCCAA
>ML776666.1:599196-611766 GCA_009831015.1 Picea engelmannii
TTTATTATATTTTGGGGCCTCTTGATATATTCTGGGGCTGACTTCTTCTTTTGCCTTTTACAATTACATTATGACCAATCCACAAAAGGGGATTTGGTCCTTATACAATAGCTGACATGATCAATCCACAATGGGGATTGATCAAATGAATAATATATCAAATAATAATAAGAATACACTTTGCAGTTACATTATTTTAACACTCCCCCTTAACAAGAAGGGTATTCTTCAACAACATCATGCGAGAGAGAGAGGACAACATCATCAACAACATCAAGTGGGTGAGAGGAGAACATCATCAATATCATCTTGGAACACTGACTGGCGTATCTATAAATCATCAGAAGTTTTCTTCATCGGCAACATTGTCATTCTCAAAGGAATGCAATCATCATCTGCATCAATATGTATTAGTATAAAACTAATACATCATCATCATCACAGCACGAGGCTAGCTCATCATAATACAAGACTGGCTTTACGTCACAGCTATCAAGCTGGAAGCTCAGTACTCGTCTTTCTTTACGTCACATCAATCAAGTTGGAAGCAAGATACTAGACTGGCTTTACGTCACAGCTTCTCAAGATGGAAGCACAGTACTAGTCTCATCTCAACATCTTTCTTTACGTCACAACACTCAAGTTGGAAGTAAGATATGACTGGCTTTACGTCACAGCTTCTCAGGATGGAAGCACAGTACTAGTCTCATCTCATCGTCTTGCTTTACGTCACAACCATCAGGTTGGAAGCAAGATACTAGACTAGCTTTACGTCAAAGCTTCTCAAGCTGGAAGCACAGTACTAGTCACATCACATCTTCTTGCTTTACGTCACAACAATAACGCTGGAAGAAAGATACTCGTCCTTCTTTACGTCACAACAATCAAGCTGGAAGCAGGATACTAGACTGGCTTTACGTTGCAGCTGTCAAGCCGGAAGCATAGTTCTAGTCTCATCACATCATCTTGCTTTACGTCACAGCAATAAAGCTGGAAGCATGATACTCGTCCTTCTTTATGTCACAACAATCACGCTGGAAGAAGGATACTAGACTGGCTTTACATCACAGCTGTCAAGCCGGAAGCACAGTTCTAGTCTCATCACATCATCTTGCTTTACGTCACAGTAATAAAGCTGGAAGCAAGAGATGTCTTATCACAACAACTACTCCCCCTTTCGAGGAAGGTCCTTTCGGACTATACCAAGCTTATCTCGAAAGTTCTCAAACTTTACACGAGATAGAGGCTTGGTCAACACATCAACAACCTATTCATCCGTGCTAACGTACTGGAGCTTTAAGGCTCCTCTCTGCACCATGTCATAGATGTAATGATATCGGATCTCTATGTGCTTTGACCTGTCATGGAATACATGATTCTCTGTCATCTTTATGCATCTCTATTTGTCACATAGGATCATGGTTGCTTCCATATCTAGGTCAAATAGGCCGGTCAAAAACTTTCAAAGCCATATAGCTTCACAGCTAGAAGAACATGCATAAATGTATTCTACTTCCGCTGTGCTGAGAGAAATGTTGGATTGCTTCCTACTCTGCCACGAGATCATGGCTGATCCCAAATTGAAACAACATCCTGAAGTGCTTTTCATGTCAGAAACACTTCCTGCCCAATCTGCATCAGTATATCCACTCAATGTGAAATCATGATCTCCATCATAGCTTAGACCACAATCTAATGTACCCTTAAGGTACCTCATCACATGTTTTGCAGCCACAAGGTGAACATGTCTGGGTTCTACCAGAAACTGACTCAAGGTGTTCATGGAAAAACAAATGTCTAGTCTGGTGTTCATAAGGTACATCAACGATCCAATAATCTGTCTATACAGTGTGGTATCAATCAATTCCGATGAAATATAGACCAACAAATTCAGCTTCGTTTCCATGGGTGTATTCATGGACTTGCATTCCAACATGTCGAATCTCTTCAAGATTTCGACTGCATACTTCCCTTGATTAAGGAAGATCCTCTCTGGACTCTGCCATACCTCAAGACCTAAGAAATAATGCATTAGGCCAAGGTCTTTCATTTCAAATTTTGAGGCAAGTAACATTCAGTGATGAGCTTTTCTTCTTCGGTTAAGAATAATTCATCCACATATAGCAGTAATATTACTGGCTCATCGTTCATAACTTTGAAGTAGAAATTAGAATCTGCTTTACTCTTGGTAAGGCCCAAGCTCATCAGAAAGCTATCTATTCAGCCATACCAAGCTCTAGGAGCTTACTTCAATCCGTACAATGCTTTCTTCAACCTGCAGACATGAGACTTCATGTCTTCAATTTCAAATCCTTGAGGTTGCTCTATATACACTTCCTCTTCGATGACACCATTTAGGAAAGTTGGCTTTACATCCATCTGGTGCAGCTTCCACTTCATCTTAGCTGCAAGGGCTATGGTGGTTCTGATCGAAGTGTATCTGGCTATAGGAGCGAATGTCTCTTTATAGTCAATGCCTTCTTTTTGAGAAAATCCATGAGCTACAAATCTTGCTTTATACTTCTCAATACTTCCATCAACAACATGTTTTATTTTGAAAATCCATTTGGAGGATACCACATCTTTACTCTTCGGTTTGGGAACTATTTCCCATACTTCATTCTTTATTATGGATTGGTATTCCTCTGTCATGGCATCTACCCATTCTTTCCTATGAATGGATTCTTCAAAGTAGGTAGGCTCCTCCTCTAGAAGATCACACATCAAAGCCGTATAACTAGAGAATGGCTTTGGTCTTTTCACCTGTCTCGTAGTTCCTTCGGGAACACCATACTTCTCTCCATCTTGAATAAGCTCTCTAGCCCAAGCTGGATTTATTTTATGGAAGATCGTCATCTGAGGAGGTTCTTGAACTTCTAATATATCATGGTCTTCTAGAATTTCCTCATCAGGGGAAGTTACGACTTCCCTCACCAGTTCTGCGGCTATGGGAACCTCCCTCACTGCAGTTTTGGGGATTACGGGTTCCTCTTCATATACTTCAAGCTAGAATCTTCTTGATTTCTTGAGCGCTGCATCTTCATCAAAGGTCACATCCCTGCTGATATCAATGTGATGGTGATCTGGTATGTAGATTCTAAAGGCCTTGGAGACCTCATAGTATCCCACAAATATTCCCTTCTTTCCTGAAGGTTCCAGCTTGTTTCTCTTCTCTTTCAATATATGAATAAATACTAGGCAGCCAAATATTTTGAGATGGCTTACGTCTGGCTTCTTTCCAGTGAACATCTCTTCCAGGGTTTTGAGCCTAGTTCACTATGGGAGAATCGGTTCTTCACATATACAACTACCATTGCTGCTTCTGCACATAAGCACATAGGAAGATCTTGATCATGGATCATAGTCTTCATAGCTTCCATTATCGTTCTGTTCTTTCGTTCAGCTACACCGTTTTGTCGGGGATTATAGAGAGTAGTGAGTTCCCTCTTGATCCCAACATCTTTACAGAAGTTCACGAACTCTTTTGAAGTGTATTCTCCTCCATTATCTGACCTGCGTATCTTGATATTTCTTTCAGAAAGATTCTCTATCAAGGCTTTGAATTCCTTGAATTCGCTAAATAATTCATCTTTACATTTCAGGAGATACAACCAGGTCTTACGAGAATAATCATCAATAAATGATACATAATATACATACCCACTAATGGAGGACGATGGCATTGGGCCACACACATCTGAATGAATGAGTTCTAGGACTCCTTCTGCTTTGCTGTCTCTCTTCGGAAAAGGGTTCTTGATGTTATTCCCTTGTGCACATCCATCGCATACGCTTTCATGGTCAACCTTGAGTTTTGGTAAACTTGTGACCGCTTTTCATATGTATGGTAGTGCCTTGTAGTTAATGTGTGCTAATATTCTATGCCAAAGTTCACATGGATTCTCAATGGCATGGGTCATGGCATCTTTTGAGTGACCCTTTAGCTTATACAAGCCACCTTCTTATTTTCCAATGATGATTGCTTTATTTATGGTTTCTCCTTTAGCATGTTGCCTTCTGCAACCGTCACTATAGCTTCCTAAGGGTTATTACCTGTGACCTGGAGCAAGGTCAACAAAACAACAAGTAAGAGTAATATCCTTCTGATAACATAAAGCAATAGCACGAACAATCATCACAGTAGCTCCTTTAGAGCTATCACTTGTAATTTATCTGAAGCAAAGATTAAAGGTAAGGAATACAATATGAAATGAGGTCAACACTCTCATAGTGTTGTGATCAAACATTCTTCCATGGCAACCTGGAACTAACACGTGAGGTTTCTCCTAGAGGAGGTGTTAGTTGTATCAGGCAAAGCATTTGCTTCTATATGCTCACATGATATCAAGTATAATACTTTACAAAGACTGCTATCTCAACTATAGTCATCAACTTGTCATGTGTACCTTTGAATCTTATCAACTTGATTAATCAAACCTGGAGTCTTGTCCTCAGGAATGAGTGCTTGCTTTTCTTTCGAGTCTCCTTCACTCAAGATGACGAATCCTGTCTTCTGTACTAAGACAATACACTATCTTGAAAGAAGGTTGGGTTAGAGGATAAGCTCTATGATCTCAACTTTTAATCCATCTAATACCTTGACTCAGAAAAGGTTAGAATGATGCAACATTGAGAAATATAACAAATGGATGGATATCAGAATAATCACACCTGGGTTGCATCATTCCTCTGAATGTGTTGGATCTTGATATCCTTTTGGATCTATGGCAAGAGATCCCTTCTCCTGCAAATACTCTTTAAAGTTTAACCATTTAAACATATGTGAGTAAATACCTCTGATAACATTTGCAGGTGGTGGCACCATCTGGCAGTAGCGGTAATCATTACCAACTCTTTAAAAACTTCAAGGGTGACTGCAACTGGTAGTACGGCTGCAACTGCAACTAGTTTTGAGACTGCAACTGCAACTTCAACTTAGGGTTTTACGAGGAAACCCTAATTTTTCAAACTTCAAATTTTGAAATTTTGATTCAGGGGATAGATGCGTTAAGCTAAGCCAAGTAAGCTGGTGCAATCAGATTTTTGAAAATCCAACTTTTACCCCCTCAAACTTGATCTGCGGATTTCTGGACTGGTGCTTTTGGTTTTCTGGTACCTCTAGTACTTCTAGTACTTCTGGTACTTTGGTTTTCTGGTACTTTGTGAAACTAGGGTTTCACTTTCTAGGAGATCTAGCCACTAAAAAGGTGCATTGAAGGTGCCAAAATGATCCTTGGGGGAGGGCACACTTTTTTAGATGGTTTTTAGGGATGAAATACCTCACCAACAAAAGCCCTAATTTTCATGTACGGTAACAATGACATTTTTCACTTTTCTCTTGTGAAAGATGCTCTCTTCAGCTTGGCTCTGATACCATGTTAATGTTTAAGCCATTATTATAGTTCTTTGCATTTCAATAGATAACAACAACATAAGACAAGATCACTGAGAAATACAAAATCACAAGAGACATATCATTTATCCTGGAAACCCTGTAGGGGAAGAAAACCCAACAAAACTTCCTTATTATAGATAGCCAATACAATGCCAAGAGATAACTCAGGCTAATACAGAAGATCCTCTCCCAAAGATGTGCCTCTCTCTCTCTCTCTCTCTCTCTCTTCTCCAACTGCAATTCTGAAACTTGTCTCTCAATGAGCAAGTGAGGTGTGGGTCTAAGTGAGGTGCTAGCCTTCTTATTTATACAAATTTGGCACGTGTCAAGTGTCTCTTCACTGCCAGGGCCGACTTCTCAAACTGAATGGTTATAACCACCTTTATTATATTTCGGGGCCTCTTGATATATTTTGGGGCCGACTTCTTCTTTTTCCTTTTACAATTACATTATGACCAATCCACAAAAGGGGATTTGGTCCTTATACAATAGCTGACATGATCAATCCACAACGGGGATTGATCCAATGAATAATATATCAAATAATAATAAGAATACACTTTGCAGTTACATTATTTTAACAGATTTTGTATCCACGTGTCAAATATATCTAAGAACAAAAAAATAAACGTCTTGTGGGACGTCAAATTCCGGGTCTGGTTGGAACCACACATTCATATATTAGTTTAACTAATATATGAATACATAATTCATAACATGGATATATATTCATATATTAATTGGAGTTTGTAAATATAACCCATGTATTTATATATTAATTTACTAATATATGAATACATTCCCACATATTCATATATCAATTTGACTTTGTGAGTATAACTCGTGTATTCATATATTAGTTTACTAACATATGAATACGTGGTTTGAATATAATCTATGTTATAAACCACACATTCATTTTTTGAATTGAAGAATATAAAATGTGACTAATTAAAAAAATGAATACATGGTTAATAACATGTGTTATATTCACAAAGCAAGTTAATATATGAATATGTATCTGTGTTATGAATCATGTATTCATATATTAGTTAAACTACTATATGAATATGTGAGAACTGCATATTCATATATTAGTAAATTAATATGTGATAACCACATATTTATATAGTAGTTTAACTAATATATGAATACATGATTCATGACCCAGATACATATTCATATACTACTTTGAATTTATGAATATAACTCATATTATAAACTATGTATTCATTTTTTTAATTAGTTACACTTTATAATCCTCATTCAAAAAATGAATATGTGGTTGCTATATTAAAAAAATACTACATTATTATTTATTATATCAGTATTACTTTATGCGTAATATTTCCTTGTGTTTCAAAAAAAAAATTTATTCACTCATTTGGTTAAAGTATTGATATATTGGTTAATGAAGAGGTTGGGCTAAGTTGATGCCAAACATGTCTATTGTGGTTCCACTTTACAATACCCAATATATCTGAAGGAATTTAGCTTAGAAACAAAGCATTTCAAATAAAACCATCCTCACATGCTTGCTCAATATTAGTGAGTAGAGGAGTGTTGAAGAGAATTTGTACTCATAATTGTGTTGAGCATAGAAGCCCTGGAGATCAATTCTAAAGATAGATCACTTGGAATTTCAATGAGAACAAATGCTTGTAATCAATTTTGAGAAAGGGTTAAGAGTACAAAACTCATTTCCACAAAGGATACATGTTGGTGAAGTGTGAGGGCTATAAATCCCACATTTATGGATCATATTGGTATAAGAGAAATTGAATCATTGGTTGTTACTTAGTTGCCATTACTTTGAGGAGAACACAAACTCTAACATGGGTAAAAAAAAAAGAGAAAGGTCGGAAGACTTGTTGGCCATTATTCTGTAACTTTAAGAAGATAATAGACACTTGAAGGAGAATGTCTAGATGCTTGATCGAAGGATAGCAAAGATGGATACGAACCTTGATACCTCTATAAGATTATTGCCATTGATAAAAATTTGATTTGTTGAACATAAAGACTCCCTCGTTACTGTTATGGTAGAGTGGGACAAGAGAAAAGTTCATCTTATGCACCTGAGAGAGAAGGTCATTCAAATGGATAGCTGGTAGGAGGAGATACTCATTGAGATGATGACTCAGTTGTACCAAGTATTGGTAGAGAAAGAAGAAGCATTGGGAAAGATAAATGAGGTTGTTGAAGAGATAAAGGAAGTAAAGAAATTGTCCATTTGTACTACAGAATCCAACACCATGATTGAGACAAGCATGGTAATTTCATATTGTTTAGACCTTTCCCAAGAACATTTTGGTGATTTTGAAAATCATACAAGAGACATTGTTTCAAAATTGTTAGGAAGATGGTATAAGATGGTCAAGGAGTAGGAAATATAATTCAAGGCATCATAAGAACCATTGTAGCTAAACTTAGGGCCAAACATGAAGGCCTAGGTTTCTATGGTAGGGAGGAAAAGACCACAAACACCAAGTTCACAATTGTGAATTCAAAATACATGGCATGATTGGCCTACTCATTAGAAGAAAGAGCAACAAAAAATGAAGATGGTAGCACACTACCATTCCATCCTTCTTGTGGTGGATTGCAGAAGGGCTTCAATGACAAAAGTGCTAAGACTTAGTCTGCACTAGAACTCAGAAGAAGGAGTAAGCTAATAAGCTGAAACAAGAAGACAAAGAGGAAGAGGCATGCATCAATTAAGACACCTCTTATTTTTCATTTCTATAAGAATAAATTCCATAGAGCTACCTGTTGATTTTTCACTATGCTAAGCTCAAGCATGAATTTCATTCCAATTTTAGCATTTTACTTGAACCATAAAAAATGTATTTACACCATAAACAATTTGCTACAGTAACCAAGATCACAAGAAGACATACCATGCAAAAGTACACAAGAAGTATCCTGGGAAACCCTTCTAAAAAATGGAAGAAAACCCAACCAATCCTTTGCTATATTCTTCAAGAGAAATACCTCCCACACCATAAACCTAGCACACAAAATGGTCCTCACAAAACCTAGAAGGCTAGCACCCAAGAGAGGTGCACACTTCATCCTTAAAACTTGTACATGCTGAAATTTCCAAAATCACACTTGTGTTGTGTTTCCTCAATGGGGAAATCACCTTTATTTATATTAATATGGACACATTAAAAGTGGTGTTTATTGGCACAACAGGGTTGACCTCAATAACTCATAATATAATTAATAATTACAATATTAATTATCTTTTACATTGATTAACTTTCACTTTATGGTGGGGCCGACCTGTACCCTTTACATCACAATTAGGGTTACATGTAACTCTGACTCTTGGAAAATATAGCAAGGGATCTCACACACCCACTAGTGCTCAGCCACTAGGGGCACGTCCACCCGTGCTCAGCCACAGGGAATTCCAAATCAATAGATCTCTATCTCACTACGTCTCACAGGAGAATCATCTGAAGTATCACATCATCTTAATTCTCTGCACATAGGAGAACAATAAACCCATCACATGGGCTCCTTCACCCCTCACGGGTGTACACATTGTTTCATCTTCGTCTCAAAAAGAACGATGAACCCAACTCATGGGAATATTCCCTTCACAAGGACACACAACGTTCCATCTCCGTCTCAGAGAGGAACGAAAAATCCATCTCATGGGCACACCCAACTCATGGGCTTCCTCACCCCACATAGGGGCACATAACATTCCATATTCATCTTAGAGAGGAAAAACACACCCATCTCATGGGCACACTCAAATCATGGGATCTATCACATGCCGACTCACTCAGTTTGTGTCTTGGAGGATGTCTCATGTAGCTGTAATCATAAACACTCCCTCTCAGCCAGGGAGGCATTCTCCACCAGGCCAAGTATCTCACAGAAGTACTCAAACTTCGTCTTGGTAAGTTGTTTGGTGAATATGTTTTCAATATTCTCATGGGTAGGAAGGTACTGTACGTGTAATGCTTTCCTTTGTACCATATCTCTGATATAATGATATTTTATCTCAATGTGTTTCGATCTATCGTAAAACACAAGGTTCTCAGAGAGCTTCACACAACTCTGGTCATCACAATGAATAATGGTAGAATCCATATCATGATCAAATAAATCTTACAGGAGCTTGCGAAGCCACACTTCTTCGCGGACTGCCACACTCAATGCTATATACTCTACTTCTGTGGTACTCAAGGCCACACAACTCTGTTTCTTACTGCACCAGAAAACCATGGCAGACCCCAAGTTAAAACAACAATCAGATGTGATCTTCTAGTCCACTGCATTCTCTGCCCAATATGCATCGGCATATCCCTGCAAACTCATGTCTACATTGGAGGCACATCTCAGGCCATATCCAATTGTGCCTCGTAGATATCTCAGTACATGCTTTGTTGCTATCTAGTGAGTCTGTCTCGACTGACTTATGAACTGACTAAGTACATTCACTTCATAACATATGTCAGGTCTGGTGTTAACCAGATACATCAATGATCCAATCAACAATCGGTATAAATGTGGATCAATCTCGCCCGAATTAGTAGAAGCATCGTTCATTTTATTCAAATCCATCACCATTAGTGTAGGCATGGATTTGCAGTCTGTCATACCAAACTTATTCAATATCTCCACTGTATATTTTCCTTGAACTAGGACAATCTCATCAGTCCTCTGCCATACTTCTAGTCCCAAGAAGTAGTGCATCATACCCAGATCCTTCATCTCGAATTCATAAGTCAATGCTCGCTTGCATTCAACAATATGTTTTTCTGAACCGGTGAGGAATAAGTCATCCACATACACGACCAAGATTAGGCACTCATTACCAATATGATAATATAGGTTTGTATCAACAACACTCTTGCTGAATCCCAAACTCATCAAGAATTCATCCATCTTATCGTACCAAGCATGAGGTGCATGCTTTAGTCTATACATGGATTTCTTCAACCTGCACACATGAGTTTTCTCGTCGTGTATCACGAATCCTTCTGGCTTCTCGATGCAAACTTCTTCATCAATCTCACTATTGAGAAAGTTTGTCTTTACATCCATCTGATGTAGTTTCCAACCCATGGATGCAGCTAGTGCAATGATAGAACGGATGGAAGTGTATCGGGCTATTGGAGAAAATGTCTCATGATTGTCAACTCCCTCTACTTGTGAGAACCCTTTGGCTACAAATCTCTCTTTTTATTTCTCGATACTTCCATCAGCCGCATGCTTGATTTTATAAATCCATTTGGAAGTCACTACAGACTTCCATTCTAGTCTCGGAACAATATACCATACATCATTTTTGAAGATAGACTGATATTTTTCTGTCATGGCATCTTGCCATACCTGTTCACTTGTAGCTTCTCCATGACAAGAAGGCTCAGTATCAATGATGTGGCTCATGGCTGAAAAGTAGCTCAAAAATGTCTTTGGTCTCTTGCTCTCTCGGAATGTCCCTTGAGGGGCTGCATGTCCCTCTGCCTCTTGAAGAGTCTGTCGAGCCCAAGCGGGCCTTTTATTCCCTACTGAAATATCTTTGGGCATATCAATTGGAGCAACTGGATCAACTGGAATGATGTTTGTCTCCCTCTGAATAACAAAAGGGGAGAAGGTATTGTCTCACTGTCAATCTCCATCTGAGATTCTCTGGATCTTTGGAAGGTTATTTCTTCCTCAAAAGTAACATATCTGCTTATTTCAATCTGTATCTAACCAATAATTTAGATCCGATATGACTTTGAAGATTCATTATATCCCACAAATGTACCCTTTCTCCCTGAAGGGTCAATCTTATATCTCTTCTCTTTGGGTACATGAAAGTATACTGGACACCCAAATATCTCGAAGTGTCCAATCTTAGGCTTCACTCCGGTGAAGGCTTCTTCGGGAGTCATGTTCTTCAAAATCTAGTGAGGATTCCTATTCTGACCATATACTGTTATCATGGATGCTTCTGCCCATAGAATCATAGGTAGATGTTGATCATGTATTATTGCTTCAGTTGCTTCAATGATGGTTCTGTTCTTCCTGCTTCTCAAATAGTTTTGACTCCCTTTGAGTCAAGTGACTCCCAGTGAATTCTGAAGGATAAACATCTTCCTTTGTTGTTAACCTGCCTGGAACAAGAAAACAAACAAAAACAAACAAGACAAGAATATCTCCTAGAGGAGAATAATGAGTACATCTCTAGAATCGAAACAATTTAAGGATTGTTGTCACAACTACAATACCTACTTGTAATGTAGGTTAGAGGCATGATAATTAAAACAATCAAAACTGGAGTCTTCAATTCCAGTGTGTTGTTCTTCTAAATGCACTGAGATCCCTCTGGACCCATGATTGCATCAAAGGTTCCTTCCTCCTGCAAGTACCCTCATGACAATGATACAAATAATATATACAAGTGCATACCTTAGAGTGCTGATATGAAGAGGAAGGATTCATCTTTGATGTCTTCATCTCTTTGATGTGTCTCTGGATTTTTCTTCCAATCTTCTTCATGTAGTCAGTGTTAGAGTATGAAAGACGTGTGCTCGTTTTACCATTGACAATACCCTTGTCACCCAACCATAGGCCGAAGCCACCCTTCGAGCACCTTAACCTTGACAAAGAATCATTCCGGAAGAAAACCCTAGGCTAGATAGCCAAACAAAGGATAACACACCTTTTCCCAAGGATAGCGCATCAACAAGAGCTGATCAGATAGTCCAAACCCTAACCAAGAGATAGTCCAAGCCAAACGTTATCTGCTAGCTGCAGCAGCTGCAATGGAAGCTCTCCTCAAACCTGCACACAAGACTAGGCACTGCAGTGTGCACAAGACTGGGCACTGCAATTCTGAGACTGCCTGCCAAAATGAGAACTGGCCTCCTGTATTTATACTAATTCTGGCTAAATGTCTAGGCCGACTTCTCATTCTGGGTATCTGTCTGTTCAGTATATAATATTATTTCTTACCAATTTCTTCTCTTGGAGGATAATAACCTAATATAAATTATCTTCTTGAGCCGACAAGTCTTCCAGGGTTATTAGCCAGCTCATTAGGGTTTGTTCTTGCTTCCTAGAGTCTTCTATCCTTGTCAGGTTTACACAAAACATACCATTCACCCGGTAGCATCAACATAGTTATATAGAATAGATCATGAGCACCATCATCATCATCAGCT
>ML776666.1:613266-627054 GCA_009831015.1 Picea engelmannii
GTTGTTCTGGCTTCTCTTTCTTTCTTGGAATCTTCATGTGTTTCTTTAGTTCTCGGGTCCATGGAGTTTCTTATAGATTCCATGCCCTAAAGATTCCATCATAGGATCACATATGTGGATGGACAACCAGGGATACTTTAAGGTTTCTCTTTGAAGAATACATATTGTTTTTCATGGTTGCTATCATGTATATATACTTCATCATCTTCAATGGATCATAGGATTAGCTCCCTCCTAATCCTTGCTTCCTGTATGAGTGCATATAATCGGCTCCCTCCATCTAACAAAGTCCACGCTTCCATCTGCATCCTTATTGTCTTCTGCAATATATAATTGGCTCTCTTGTCTAACAAAGTCCACGCTTCCATCTTGTTGTCTTCTACAAAATGTCATAAGTATTTTTCCAATTTCCTCTCGACTGTTGACTTCTTTCTGTCTTTTCTTCTTCTAAGTCTCTTCGTGATTGATTCGACTTATCTTGCAATAGCTTCCACATGATTTGTATTTCATCCTTTCATGTGTATTATCTAATTATATCCATTCTTATCTTGTTGTTCTTCCATAGGTATAGTTCTTGTTGGAACACATTATCTTCCAAGAGATAGATATACAAGATATGTACAAAGACGATGAAAACAGGATATGTACAAGAAATAAGAAGAGTTTTATTACCTTTAGAAGAAGAAGTCTCTTCCATCTTGCTTAGTATTCTTTGTAGGTTCCTTTTCTTCGGAAATTGATGCTTCATGTTTATCCTTCCTTTTCTTTAGCTCAGGACAATGATTCTTGTAGTGACCATACTTTCAACAGTTGAACCATTGTACTTCTGAAATGTCTTTCTCTTGATTCGGCTTCCTCCTTGAACCAAACTTCCTTTTGTTCCTAAAGTTATTGAATCTTGTTGTGAAGGCTTGATCATCTTACTTATTTTGGGGTTTCTCTTTTGCACTAATCCTTGATTCTTCTTGAGCACAGAAAGTCCAAAGTTCTTCAAATGTCGGATACTCCTTTCTTGTGTTCATGCTTGCGGAAAATGCATCCCACGTCTTAGGAAGACCATTGAGTACTATGTTTACCAACTCCCTCTCTGAGATGATCTCTTCAATAGCTTGTAGTTGATCTCTTAACTGAGAAATTCTCACAAAGTATGATATTATGCTGTCGTCATCATTCATCTTCATGTCACAGAACTCATTCTTCAGACTCATTACTTGTCCAATGTTTCTGACTGAGAAGATATTTGTTAGGGCATCATACATCTTCTTCGATGAGTCAAGATGGGAGATGTAGGGTATCAAGTGGTCTTTTATGGATTTCACTATGATACTCATGACATTGATATCATTGTCTTTGAACTTCTCCATAGCTGCAAATTTCTGTGGCTCCTTCTCTTTTCCTTCTTCAAACTCTGGCTTCACGATATTTCCTTTCACAATATCCAACACTTTATTCTTGGCAAGGATGAGGTCAATTCTTGTCTTTCATGCTTTGAAGTTAGAGGCTCTATCTAACTTGTTCTCTGACTTCATAGAATAAGTCATGGTTGTTTTGACTTGGTTAAACCCTAGATTTGATCACAAACTCAAACTTGATGTCTTGACTTACTGAGAATACCAGGAGATGCACTAGGCTAGGGCGCACTGATCTGTCTAGAGATTAGGTCAATCCCTTCACTTAAGGTTCCTCAACGAGAGGATTAGGTTTTCTGCAACTGCTCCTACTAGTAACCCTAGCGGCAGTGTCTTGGAAGCTGCTTCTGCTAGTAACCCTAGCGATAGTTCCTCAGCGAGCTCAATATTCTAGCGGCTATGTTTCCTTCTAGCGTTTAGATTGAATGAAGGACGTGTGGGCCTATAAACTGTTAGAGTATGAAATATGTGTGCTCGTTTTACCATTGAAAATACCCTTGTCAACCAACCATAGGCCGAAGCCACCCTCCGAGCACCTTAACCTTGACAGAGAATCATTCCGGAAGAAAACCCTAGGCTAGATAGCCAAACAAAGGGTAGCGCACCTTTCCCCAAGGATAACACATCAACAAGAGATGATCAGATAGTACAAACCCTAACCAAGAGATAGTCCAAGCCAAACGTTATCTATTAGATGCAAGAGCTTCAATTGCAGCTCTCCTCAAACCTGCGCACAAGACTGGGCATTGCAATTCTGAGAGTGCCTGCCAAATGAGAACTGGCCTCTTATATTTATACTAATTCTGGCTAACTTCCAGGGTCAACTTCTCATTCTGGGTATCTTTCTGTTCAATATATAATATTATTTCTCGCCGACTTCTTCTCTTGGAGGCTAATAACCTAATATAAATTATCTTCTTGAGCCGACAAATCTTGTAGGGTTATTAGCCGACTCATTAGAGTTTCTTATTCCTTCCCGGAGTATTCTATCCTTGTCAGGTTTACGCGTGGAGGTAAATACCTCCCGCAGCTACCATAATATCAACAATCTGAAGTTGCTTGATTCCTCAGGCCTATCTTCCACCAAGGTTCTGTTCATCATATTTTCAGATTCTTCACAAAATCTTGTCAACTGGGATAGAAAACCTAACGGCTAGGCTAGGATAGAAAAATTAGGTTTTGTTGGGATTATGAATACAAACAATAATCCTTGAAGGTAAGGAGAACACTGGTGAGCTGAAAATCTTCTTCAACGAGTTACAAAAACCCTAGATCTGAATTTTCTGCAAAAAATTGCGAAACCCTAGAAACCCTAGGGCCAAAAATCCAAAATTTTCAGAATTTCACTCTAAGAGTCTCTGGAGGTGTGCTAAAGGGGGTCATACTCTTCTATGCCAATTTTATCCCCAATGTCCAAGTATAAAGTGCTGAAACTTGAAAAGAAGGAGGGTCGTATAGAATTGTAGAAAACCCTAGAGGGCCGTACAGAATTGCAGAAAGGATGATGACTGGATTTAATGCTTGTGAAATGGGTTCTTCAATACCTATGCTCTGATACCATGTTGATTTTTCAGTATGCTAAGCTCAAGCATGACGTTCATTCCAATTTTAGCATTTTAATTGAACCATAAACAATTGCAGTTACACCATAAACAATTTGCTGTAGTAACGAAGATCACAAGAATAAATACCATGCACAAGTACACACAAAGTATCTTGGGAAACCCTTCTCAACAAGGGAAGAAAACACATCCAATCCTTTTCTATATTATTCAAGAGAAATACCTCCCACACCATAAACCTAACAAACAAAAGGGTGGTAAAAAAACCTAGAAGGCTATCACCCAAGAGAGGTGCACACTTCAACCTTAGAACTTGTACTTGCTAAAATTTTCAAAATCACACTTGTGTTGTGTTTCCTCAATGGGGAAATCACCTTTATTTATATTAAATTGGACACATCAAAAGTGGTTTCTATTGGCACAACATGGCCGACCTCAATAACTCAGAGTATAATTAATAATTACAATATTAATTATCTTTTACATTAATTAACTTTCACTTTATGGTGGGGCCGACCTGTACCCTTTACATCACAATTAGGGTTACAAGAAATTCTAACTCTTGGAAAATATAGAAAGGGATCTCGCACACCCACTAGTGCTCAAACACTAGGGGCACATCCTCCTGTGCTCAACCACAAGGACGTCCAAGTCAACAGATCTCTATCTCACTATGTCTCACAGGAGAATCAATTGAAGTATCACATCATCTCAACTCTCTGGACATAGGAGAACGGTAAACCCATCACATGGGCTCCTTCACCCTTCACAAGGGTACACATCGTTTTATCTCCATCTCAGAGAGAATGACACACCCAAATCATGGGCATCTTCCCTTCACAAGGAAACACGACGTTCCATCTCCGTCTCATAGAGGAATGACACACCCATCTCATGGGCACACCCAACTCATGGGAACACCCAACTCATGGGCTTCCTCACCCCACATAGGGGCACACAACATTCCATATCCATTTCAGAGAGGAACAACGCACCCATATCATGGGCACACCCAACTCCTGGGATCTCTCACAGGCCGACTCACTCAGTCTATGTCCTGGAGGATGTCTCACATAGCTGTAATCATCAACACTACTAGCTATTGGTATGTCAAAGTATGTTTCTTTTACCAGAAGAAAAACCATTTTGAGGATTTTTGTTAGGAAAAGAAATCCACATGATGTAATATTTAATGTTTTCAAAAGAGGAATGACTAGAAGACTTCCCCAATACAACAATGAATCTATATGCACAATGAAATTCATTCGATTAACCACACTGTTAAGTGAAGAATGTGGAGAGTAAATATTAAAGGGAGTGAAGAGCTCCTTGCCTTGGTATCCCAAGGAGAAGAAAGTGTCTGTATATTTGTAGTAGCACAAGAGGTCAGCCTCACCAACAAAGCATGACAGTTTTCTTGTGGAAGTAAGAAAGAGCAAAGAAGGATCCCGACTATTGGATGATGTTGCAGTCATTGCAACCTGGTTAAAGAATGAGTCAACAATAGGTGAACCGATTTTCCAATGAGCGAACAATTGGAGTGGCTAAGTGGTAGATGGATGTTGGACATAATCCCATCTCTATTCATTATTGTTAATAGCTACAACACTTTGAAATGACATATTCACTAATAAGCCTTTATGCTAGGAATGAATAATGTATGGTGTATATGTGTTGGGAATTCTTTAAATTTGGTAAAGATGGAATGGATAGAAGAATCAAAGTGTCATGATAAAAGAGAATGCTTGAACTTTGGAAGAAAGGAGGAATGGAAAACAAGGACATCATTTGACTCCTCTTTGGATACAATTGAATGCACTTCCAAAGAGATAACTTTTTTGGGGTTGAATGTTCCCATAGGCAGAGCATGAACTTAGATTTCAATGTCTCCTACAATCAACATGTAGGGGCATGCAAGAATACATTTAACGCATATGATTCCTTGTCCATGGTGACATAAAGTGTAAGAGTGAAGCACATACACATTTCTTGAATATAGTTATACATATCTTTTGTGATCAGAAGAATGGATGAATTTTGTACTGATGAACTGAAAAATCTAAATATTTCATAGTTTGATGCTGATTGAGTAGAATTATTTCCATGCCAGGAAGATTTTGATCCTAGAAAAAAGAGGGCATACCACAATTCCTTACTTGATATTGCTGCATGATGGTATATGCTTGTTGGAATCTCACTGAACAAACAAAGACCAAAATTTGACTTAGCTTGCACTGGATACCAAGATGGAATATCTCCAAGTTTGAGAATGAAAGGGACTTGTACATTGAATATGGGGGTGAATTTTAATTGAAGAGTTTGGATCTGAAGATTTCTCATAGAAAATAACCAATGATAAGAATTTTGCACGATGGGAATAAGTGGAGCCAACTACTAGAGCCAAATCCATAGTTAGAAATAGAGCCAATAACCAAATCCATGAGCCAAAGTTAGAGTTGTAGCTAGGAGCTACAATTGAGAGCCATGTTCTAGAGAAGTAAACATAAGGCATATTGATTTAGAGATTGGTTTCCTATAAGATTTTGAAGATTAAAAAAACATCTTGATGGGAAGGTGTTATCTGAAATGGATCCGAAGAAAACAAATGGTTGTAAGACTCAATACTTACAAGTGTCATTTGACAATTACTGAACGTTAAATAAAATAAAAGGACAATGCAAGTTCTAAAAAAAAGAAAAAGAAAAAAGATTCAAATATAAAAGAAATACGAGAGAAAAAGAGAGAGGAATGGGAAATTAAAGGTCGGTCTCTTGTCTTTCCCATTACCCCCCATCTCTCCTATATTTTCTTTTAACTTGATTCAAAAAGGGTCTTTTGGCTAGGGGAAGATAATGCAAAGGAGGAGTTTTGTAAATTGTTGAATGACCTTAGAGCCATGAGTTGCATTGCAACCATATATTTTCAAAATAGAGGTTGAGAAACCATTCAAATGATAGTTTTCCCTCTTGGGTTTATGGTTTCCATTGTGTCTTGAATGGTTTGAATATTTCTCTATGTTTGTGGAAAAAATATGTGTGTGACTGATAGGGATTCTAATCCCTACATTTTGTATATGTATTGTCATCTCCAATTATTATAATTATAATCTTGTTATTGTGGATCCGTTTATCAAATCCCTTTGGATTTCATAGTCTTAGGGGCTAGTTGAGATATTTATGGGCACAATTGAGATGTTTTCTCAACCTATCCCTTGTATTGTGCTTAGATCCTAGTATGTAGGATATGGATAATTTTTCTCTCCTTAGTATGTTGAGATATTTTTCGTCCTATAAAGCCATTTAAGATTCTCATTTGCTCAATAAAAATTATTCTGAATTTGTATAATTTCTTTGTGTGTATGAACTCATCTTGTGAGTGGGATTTTCCACTTTGTTGGGAAATCCCACATTAGTGAATTATTTGGTGTTTATTTTTATTAGATATGTTTCTTGTAGTCATATTAATGGTTGAATGATGAATTCCTAGCTACAATTTTGATTGTTTCACTTATAATTTCATTCTCCATTAGCAATAGATGAGTGCCAACAACTTTGATTTATCCAATGTCCATTTTACCTTAAGATCAACGACTATCATGAGATAATTGTTGCAATTATCTAACAGAGTTTCTAATTTGATTCCTAAAGATAAATAAATTTATGATCTTGATACCATTGGCATCCCAAGGCCAACCTGGATGCTGAGTAATTCACTTCTTCAAGGTTGCATGCTACCAATCTATCCCTAGGGAGTCCAAACATTGTAACATGATCCCACTTGATGTTGTGCACTATGAATTGTTCATTATTAAGGCCATACAAATCTGTACATGCAATACACCTCTCTCTCTTCGAGGTTATTCATTGGTTGCTAGAAATTTACTTCAATGTGGGACCATTTGTTGAACGGAGGTGATAGGTTCATAAGAATATAATAAGGAAAGCATTCCTTTCCTTTGAGAAGGCGAGAGTGATTATTTGTATGATATTTTGGGGTTATAAAGAGTTGGCATATAAAACGTTTTTAACTTGAGAGAAATGAAGATTTGTTTCCATATATGAAAACTAAACAATGAGTGACCAATTAATTGTTACGATTCATGTATAATGTTGGAGTGATTTGGCCCACAGGGGTGTAGACCGATTGGAAAGTGCCGTGTAAATGGAAGGAAATGTACAAAGGAGGTCTCAAGTTTGATTCTCACCTCGATTTACCCGTGCCCCATGCTTACGGGCTGTGTGGATGCACCTGGAGGTTATAGAAGTAGCAGACGAGAATCAACCCCGTGTCACGCGATAACGAGAACCATGAGTTGTCGATTCTACCAATCACAAAAAAAAATGTTGGAGTGATTTGGAGTTTATGAGAGTGCTCCAACATTGATTAATAGTCCTCAATTGCATATATTTATATTCAATGATAAGGCTAGGGAACATTGGATTTTGAGGAGACATTTGTGTTTTGTATTAATTCTTGATATGTGTGTGTATTCCTTGCTGTCGATGTAGAGGATTTTTCATTGAACGTAAGTGTTTCTTTTCATTTGTTACATTCAGAGCAATAATTTTTATTTGTGTTGGGGTTGGCTTCGTTTTTGTTGGAGAAATACATATTTTGAATATGCATATGTAGAATGGTACCAATGATTAGTAATGCACACATCAAGGAAATAATTTCCACACTTTATTAAAGATGGCTTGCATTGAGAGTGTGTATGACATCTACATTGCTAGTCTTCATCTAAATACATGTATACATCATTGTTGGGTAATATTATATTGTGTTACAATAAATAATCTATTCATTCATTTGGTTAAAGTGGTGGTACAATTGTTAATGAAGAGGTGGGGCTAAGTTGATTCCAAGAAAATTTATTGTGGTTCCACTTTACAATACCTAGTATATGTGAATGAATTTAGCCTAGAAACATAATATTGCAAATGAAACTATCCTCACATGATTACTGATTTAGAATAGTGAGAAGAGAAGTGTTGTAGAGAAGTTACACTCATAATTGTATTGAGAATAGAAGCTCCAGAGATCAATTATTAAGACATGGCACTCAAAATTGCAATGAGAACAAGGGCCTTGTAATCAATTCTAAGTGGGGGTTAAGAGAACAAAATTCATTTCCACAGAGGATCCGTGTTGGTGAAGCATGAGGGATATAAGTTCCACGTTTATGAATCGCTTGTACCTTTCATATATCTGAAATTTGTGATCCCACTCACCAACATTCCATCTTATAGTGACTTGAAATGTTTTTCCTCTTGAATGCCACTAGTCTCACTCAATTTGGACTGTATAAGAGGAAGTTAGGGTGATTTTCCAAACCTTTCTATTTTTAGAGTTTCTTTAGAGATTGAGTTTGTACAAACAATCTATGCATCAATTTTTCCTAATAGATCGACATTTTGGATCTATAATAACTTTATATTTTTCCTTATAAGCCATTGGTGTGACTACAATTGTATCTCAAAATCTTCAGATATGTCAATTTTAGTGAACCATATTAGTTTAACAAGGTTTCGGGATTAGGTCAAAACCTTAACTTGTAAGCATTGTAACTTTACTATTCCCATACCTTAAGTATTGAAATTTTGAATGGAGATGATGCAATATATCTTCTTTTAAAAGCCAAGTCTCATTGTGTAATATACCCATTTTAAAAATATAAATAAAAATACATCTTAAACCATGTATAGACACAATTATCACTAACATATATAAGTATATCCGAACCATGCCTGTTGAAATTTTCAAACAAAAAAAACAATTTTACTTTAATGTAGCACTTATCAAAGCAGTTATTTTACTATTCTTAATAAAGAAAAAAATATGAGTTGGAATGTATATAAAGATATCAATACCCATGTAAACATCAAATTGGAATTTGCCCACAACAAGAGAAGTTTGTTTAGGATAATCTTCCTATGTTCAAAAAAGAAATCAAATTAATTTTCTAACTTAATTCCTACTAGGTACATAGTACAATGGCACAATTTGACTATGCATTGGTCATATTGATATAAAGGATACGCTTACCTGCCAAGAGTAGTTGAAAAATATACCATCACAAATATCAAAGAAAGGTTTATTCTTCTCATTTAACTCATTTTTCCAGTCAAGATATCCATCCTTAGTTACACTGTCATACCATATGACTAAAGAAACTGGAAATGAGTTATGCATAGATAGAGTTAAATGGCCTACAAACTCCTCCAGGTGAGGAATTTGTTCCAAAACCAGTTCAATCTTCATACTAACTTGAAAATAACAATTTCCTTACCCTTATTTATAAATTACATCAAATAACTAAGCCCATAGTATCTCGAGCTCTCTAGGTGAATGAAACCCCTATTCCTTGATAGGGTCTTTTACCCCAATCAAATCTAGGGGTAACTAAGGAGATCATGCCTTGAGACCCACAAGTAGTATACATGGAGTGCCGAGAGTCATATTGACTAGGAAAACCCTGCAGGGTCCATTCTATCATTGGTCAACACCAACAACATAGCAACATCCATCACACTGACTTGGCCCCAAAGGAAAACAATTCTTGCTTCACGAGGTAATAATTCCGGTTTCATGGTAAGTGCCACTTTAATAATTGAAACATTTGAATATGTTGCAAAGAATCCTTTCTTTATTACAAAACGTTTGGTTGGAAATTATACCCTTTGCGTTATTTAACCTTGGTAGGTGTCATCATGTACTAGTAATTTGGACACCCTCAGGAATGGGGTGCTCCTGGGGGGTTCCTTGAAGAGTCATCATGCCATTCAGGATCATACTTATCACTTTCCATACTTCTTCCATTTCGTCTCTTCATCTTTTAGGTTTTCGGGCTTATTGACCCAAGAAGGTATGCACCTCATTTCATGGGAAGAAGGGGCCATTTAGGCTCATAGGTGCCCTAGCAAAAACATCATGCATTAAAATCTCACCATGGGATCCCAAGAACAATGAAACACTTCCCAAAAAAAGAGGGACCCATAAAATAACTAACTAACTAATCAATCATGCAAACCAAGGTAGAGAGTACGTGGGCTATGCATTTCATTTTAGTGCCCCTTATTGTCTTAAAATTGGAAAAGCATGCAAACCAAGGTAGAGTGTATGTGGGATATGTATTTCCTTTTAGTGCCCCTTATTGTCTTCAACTTGCAAACACATGAAAAATAAATGGCTAATAAAGGGATTGGAAAAAATATGTTTTAAAAAAAGAGAGGAAAAGGATGCGGCTATCCCTCAACAAAGGCACCCATAAATGAGAAAATATGATCTCTTGTATGTCATGAAACCCCATACCCAGAAGTCTTACCCTACTCCACCTCAGACTCACACATGACTTAGATAATTTTCCCTTGGGAAACATTTTTGACTTGGGGATTGACTGACCCAATATGATGCCTTGACATCCCTCCCACACCTACATTTGACAAATTGTCTAAGGTCTTTGAGTAATTGTTTAGTTTGAAAAAGGGGGGTTCGATACACATGTGTGGTTGGTTCCATTATTAGATGTGGCTTACTTGGCATGATTCTTGTGATTTATGGACCCTTGGAGGGTGCCTCTGTTTGTCTCTAAAGGAACTTTCCTGGTGGACATATATTCATGAGGAGATGACTTTGTTCATACCTTCATGAGGGATTTGGAGCCCAAGGTTGTGTTGAACAAGATAAGTCAACTGAGAGGGGGGGGGGTGAATCAGTTGTATAAAATTTCTTTCATTTTATAAGAAGATTACTTATTAATCAATAAATCATGCCTTTAACATTTAACTTGCAGTAATACATTTAACCAATAAATATACAATCACATAATTGAAACAGTGACATAGTGATTTTTCATGAGGAAACCCAAAAGGGAAAAACCTATTCTTCTTAGGAATGAAAGCCAAGCTCCAACTCCTCTTTACATTCTTATTTTATTTGAGTTACAACCCAGATGAGGCTGATACATTTGTTTCTTTAGCACCTACTGAATGGGAGCTACAACTCCCAGATGTACAAGCACCAACTTGTACAAGAGACTTTTACAGTCTCCCCTTGCTCCTCCCTACCACCCTGAAATCATTCTCTATCACTAAGAACCTGCAAACCAACTCTTTATCTTCTATGTCAAAGATTAAGCATTCAAATCCTCTCTGTTTTTATATTCATATCACAATTCATTCTTGACCAGACCACTTAGATTTATCAATCTGTGTATGTGTCTTCCCTCCTCTATTTTTTCTTCTTTCTTAAATTTTACAGAGCCATATATCTCCCATAATCCTCTCTCTTTCTTTTCTTGCAACATTCACTTTATATATCTTCCTATATCATCAACGCATACAATCGATCCCTCAGGATTCAAAGAATCAGTTACAATAATTGAATAACTTACTTACAGTAATTCTTATTGGCCAAGGCATCAAGATGAACAATATCCACATGATTGGTTTAAACATTTAACTAGCACCGTTCGATGAACATACATCTGTTTTAATTTTTTAGCACAGAATAACCCTTGAGCGCTTTGGAAAACCACTTGTGCTAACCCATATGTTCATTGGCCGTGACCACAGGTTAATCGAAATGCATTTCGCATTTCGCATTTCGGCAATTCGACAATCCTGTGTCAAAGAGTCTTGACACTTCAAGTTACGAAACCCCGAAATAGAGCTTAGCTTCGTGCTAGCTCCTCCCTCTCACATGACCATCGGTGGTAACCACTGTCTACACCAAAAAGGTATTTCGGCATTTCATATTTCGACGTTTCAGCATTTCTTGTGATGAAGTGTTTCAATACTCCAAGTCACAAACCCAAAAAATTTCGGCGTTTCACATTTTGATGTTTCGACATTTCGCATTTCGGTGTTTCAACATTTCTGTGATGAAGTGTTTCGACACTCCAAGTCACGAACCCCGAAATGATCCGACGGCTTCACATTTGATCTCGTGGACATAGATCGAACGATTCTCATTAACTTCTCGAGGACAAATCAACGGTCATATACAACTCTTATATTACTCCTCCAATGCTTAATCCAACGGATATGACTTAATCATTCATCGAGATGGGTGGCTGTCGTGGTTTCTGTATTTCAACATTTGGGATTTCGTGATGTTGAATTTTTTGCTTACCATGCAAAAATCCCGAAATAGAAACTCCCGGAATCTCGAAATAGAAACTCCCGGAATCATGTGACGTGTGTCCCTTTCGGTATTTCATCATTTGGGACTTCATGATGTTGGAGTTTTTGCTTACCATGCAAAAATCCCGAAATAGAAACTCTCGAAATCCCGAAATAGAAACTCTTGGAGTGACGATCTCCGAAATTCAAGCTGTGCCTGTGCAAACTGATCCACGGTGCCTATGCAAACTGACCAACAAACTCCCCCTTTGGCATTGATGGAAAACTTTAAATCTCTTCTCCCCATTTTGATATCTATGGCAAAGGAATCAACCATACTCCCCCTGAGAAAAAGAAAACCACTTGCAAAGATGTATCATTTCAGTAGCAACTCCCCCTAGCAATAATAGTCAATAAACCTATGCAGTCTGTTTTTATAATGAAGCCCTTGCAATCTTCAAGAATGAAATGAAATTACAGAGGGTAAACCCCCAACCAATCCCTGAGAATTTCAAATTGCATTTTAGGTAAAGATTTAATAAATACATCTGCAATCTGATCCTTTGTGCCAACATATTCCACTTTAAAAACTTTAGACATAACCTTCTCTCTTAGAAAATGAAATTTAAAGGGAATGTGCTTTGTTTTTGAATGCATAACAAGATTTTTAGAAATACTAATTGCACTGGTATTATCACAGAAGATAGGTATAGGTTCATCATAATGAATATGTATATCTTCTAGTATCTGTTTCATCCATAGAACCTGAGTGCAACAAGTTGCAGCTGCTATGTATTCTGCTTCAGTAGTAGACAGAGACACTGTTGATTGTTTTTTACTTGACCAACTTACAAGACATCCTCCAAGAAAAAATGTTGCTCCACTAGTACTCTTCCTGTCATCAACACAACCTGCCCAATCAACATCAGTGAAAGCATATAAATCAAGCTGATTACCTGTAGGATACTACAAACCATACTCTGATGTCCCCTTAAGATATCTGAAAATTCTTTTCACTGCAAGTAGATGAGAAGTTTTTGGTGAAGCCTGAAACCTGCCAACTTGACAAACTACATGCATAATATCAGGTCTTGTAGCTGTAGCATAAAGAAGACTACCAATCATAGATCTGTATACTGTCTGATCAACATCTTTAGTATCATCAAACTTACTTAATTTACAGCCAGTAACCATGGGAGTGCCAACTGGTTTAGACTCTTCCATCTGAAATTTATTAAGCATTTCATTGATATACTTGGTTTGAGAAATGGAAATACCTTTATCAGATTGAGTAATTTGCAAGCCTAAGAAAAACTTCATTTCTCCTAGCATGGACATCTCAAACTCTTTCTGTATACTTTCAACAAACTGTTTATTGAGCCTATTATCATCACTACCAAAAATGATATCATCTACATATATCTCAACAATGATCAAGCTATCATTTTCTTCTTTAATATATAGATTACTATCGGTGTTACCTTTCCTGAATCCTTGCTACCTGAAGTAATTGTCAAGTCTGGAAGACCAAGCCCTTGGTGCTTGCTTCAGGCCATACAATGCCTTTTTCAACCTGTAAACATACTATTCTGCTTCTTGTACCTGAAAACCATCTGGTTGTTCCATATATACTTCTTCCTCTAAATCACCATTCAAAAATGCAGACTTTACATCCATTTGGTAAACTTTAATGTG
>ML776666.1:647668-675957 GCA_009831015.1 Picea engelmannii
ATCACTTTAATTAATTAATTAACCTTTTTACCTTTGAAAAGCTCCTTATCTCTCCTTGTGGCTTCCCTGGCCACTGAAAGTCACTTCTAGCCATCCCATCCTGTAGTGTTTCTCCTCTCTATTCCAATGAGCTATTACACTGAGAGGTTCCTCCAAGTAATGTGCCCAAAATGACCTCTTCAGTGATTTCAATTAACTTATAGCTCAAAATAGTCAAAATCATGGAAATCGTCAGAATGCAACGAAACCAAAGCCATCCTGTGTGGAATGGACCATAATGATGGAATATGAGGATCAATACAAGTTGGACCCCACAACGCCTCTCAAATACCCCTGTACTCACTATAACCTCCATCTGGCTACTCTGGTCATCATAAATCTCTGCACTGTGATGATGTTCCAAAGTGGGGACATTACAAAAAATGATACAGATTTTATGAGCAGAACGAAATGAATACAGATTATTAATAAGTTCTTAAAACAAAATAACATAGATACAGTAAAACTGGTTTTCTATTCAATAATGAAATAAGCTGAAACTGTAAAATGCAGCGGAAACAAGCTTGCTGGAATGGTGGCGGCTTATCTCTGAGAAGAGATGTGATGGCTGCGCGCATTCGCAAGAAGAAGATTACAATGAGGCACTGAAGACCTTTTTACAATAAAAAAGAATTCCAAAAACCCTAGACATCCAAAAACCTAACCCTAGAAGATGAAGCGCCAAAAGTCATGTGGGCCCCGTTTGCGTAAGTTAGTACATCAACTTCTTGGGGTCGTAACTTTTGCATACGATCTTCGTTTTAGGTGTGTGATAGCCCATTGGAAAGGTATCGTTGAAGAGATTAATTTTGGGGGCTCAATCATGCCTTTGGATTTCATTGAGGACCTCAATCCCAAAAACCTTCATTTAGGCCCTCAAAATGGCCCCAGAAGTTAAAACTACTAAAAATAGTAAATTGCCAAAATTGTCAGAAAACTGTTTTGAGCCAGTTGGAAAAGGTGGGTGGCCACCAATATACATCTGAATCAATCCTCCCTCCTTAGGGAGAAATGGTCTCCATTTCATTGAGGTCCCCCATCAGATGAGGAAATTTCTGCTGAATTTGGCCCTGGGTGAGCCACTTCCCTTGGTGCAGGAGCTACCCTGCTTTGATGAATCGATAAAGTTGGATCCTTTGTTGTTCAGTGCCCTTGATTTGTGTGTCCACAATATGATCATTGGATTCTTGTTGTATGCAGTTGGGGTTGAGCTCTGTTGGTGTCAGCTGTTCTGCTACTTCTGAGGTGTCCAATAATGGTGGGAAATAAGGGCGAAGGAGATCCACATTGAACACTGGGTGTAGGCCAAGGAAAGGAGGAATGTTGAGCTCAAAAGCATTATCCTCCATGACCTTGGTGATAGTGTATGACCCATAATGGAGTGGGCGAAGCTTCTAATGGGGTCCTGTAAGGCGTTCTTTCTGCAAGTGCAACCAAACATTGTCACCCACCTGAAACTTATGTGGCACCCGATGTTGATCATGGCGCTGTTTGTACTTGTCATTGGACTTATGTAGGATATCCTGAACCTGTTGGCAGATGTGCTAGATCCTCTCAATGAACTGGGTGGCTTTGTTAGCTTCAGTTGGAGCAGGAGATGAGTCAGTCGAGGTGACTGCAAGGGGAAGTGCAACATTTATGGGACACAATGGTTGGAATCCCAACCCCACCTGAAAGGGGCTGTGGCCGGTTGAGCTATGTAGGGCTCGATTGTAGCTATGATGGACATAGGGAAGGCTCTCATCCCATGTGCAAGGGTGCTTTGAATTATACATGCGAAGGATATGCACAATCATTCGATTTATAACCTCAGTTTGGCCATCTGTCTGGGGGTGGAAGGCTGTGGATTTGGTGAGCTTGGTGTCTAGAAGTGACCAGAGGCTCGACTAGAATGTACCGAGAAATCAACTGTCCTGATCTGAGACAATGGTTTGTGGGATTCCAAAATGTACACAGACTTGCTCAAAGAAGAGCTTGGCAGTGGCCTCTGCTGTGATGCTCTTCTTGTAGGTAGCCATAATCGCCATCTTAGAAAAGCGATCAGCAACCACAAAAACACAGTCATTTCCCTTCTTGGTGGATGGGAGGCCTGACATGTAGTCTATTGAGATGGATTCCCATGGCCTGTCAGGAGTAGGAAGAGGGGTGTACAAGCCTTGTTTCTTAGTGGTCAGTTTGGCAATAACGCAGGCAGTGCAAGACCTGATATACTTGCTGACCTCTTGTCGAGGTTTCAGCCAGTAGAAATGTTTCTGTAGCATCACCATTGTCTTTTCGACGCCGAAGTGTCCTACCACCCAACTGCAGTGGGTTTCCCAGATCATCTTCGCTCGCTCACTTGATGGAACACAGATATGGCCCAGACGACACAACAACCCATCTTGAAGATGGAAATTATCGACAACTGTGTTTGCACCCAACATTTGGTAGGTGGTGGCGAAGTCAGGGTTTATCTCATAGAGTTAGGGCCATCCATATGTCTCATGGCCGCAAGAGTGTAGCACCGTGGTGAGTGCCATGACTAGAGGTCTTCTCAGGAAATCAATGATGCGATTGGTGCTTCCTATTTTATACTTGATGTTGAGGTGGAATTGCTAAAAGTATGTGGACCACTTTTGATGGTGGTCATTCTGCAATTTTCCCTGTGTCTGCATGAACTACAGTGGCTTATGATTTGTGTGGATGACTGTCTCCTTCCTAAGAATGTAATGTCTCCACTGGCGGCATGCTTTCACAATGGAGTACATTTCTTTGTCGTAAGTAGGGTAATTACGGACAATATATGACAATGTCTCGCTATGATAGGCCACGGGGTGGCCGTGTTGAATGAGAACGATGCCCACAACATAGTCTGAAGCATCTGTCTCGATCTCAAAGGGATGTTGCAGGTTTGGTAGTGAAATTACTGGGGTTGAGCACAAGCGCTGCTTCAAATCATCGAACGTTTGTTGTTGGGACCAACCCCACGCAAATTTCACCTTACCACCACCCCTGTTGATTTGGCTGAGGGCCCATGCAATATGGAAGAATCCCAACACGAACCTACAGTAGAAATTGGCAAGGCCCAAGAAGCTCCGAAGCTCAGTGAGTGTTGTTGGGGCTGGCCAGTCACAGATGACTTGGATCTTGGCTGGATCCACATGTATTCCATCCTGATCAATGATGTAGCCCAGGTAATGGACCCGGTCCATGCCGAAGGAGCATTTTTCCAAGTTGGCATATAACTTGTGCTGCTGTAGGGTGTGCAGAACCTGCTGAATATGCTGCAAGTGTTCGGTGCAAGTCTTGATGTAAATTAGAATGTCATCTAGATACACCACTACAAAAGTATTGGTGAATGGTCGCAGGATATCGTCCATCATCCTCATGAAAGTGGCTAGGGAATTTGTCAAACCAAAGGGCACGACCAACCATTCAAAAAGGCATTCCTTTTACTTGAAGGTAGTTTTCCATACATCTGTTTGTTCTATCGGGACCTGGTGGTAGCCAGACTTCAGATCAATCTTACTGAAGTATTTGGCCCTCGTGAGTTGATCAAGGAGGTCGTCGATTCGGGGAATCGGGTACCGGTTTCTGACTGTGATTTTATTCAGAGCCCGATAATCAATATAGAGTCGCCAAGTTCCATCTTTCTTCTGTACCATCACGATTGGGCTCCCGCAAGGTGATGAGCTGGGGCAGATGTGCCCCTTGTGGAGAAGTTCTTGGATCTGTCGCTTGATCTCCTCATTCTCTAACAAAGAGCGACGATAGACTAGCACATTGGGCAGCGGTGTGTCGGGGGTCAGATCAATGGGGTGCTTGATCTGGCAGTGCAGAGGTTCCCCTGTAGGTGAGGAGAAGATATTCGAGTATTCCTCCACGACCTTATCTACTTGCTTCTGCTGTGTGGAGAGGTCGGTCGTAGAGACCCTGGATGTGGCTATGATCTTTTTCTTATTCTGAGAGCGAATCACGAAGAATACAAACTTCCCCGTCTGAGAGATGACCTTCCTGCATTGCTTAGCAGAGATCAAGGAAATAACACTAGGTGGGACTGCCTCAGGTATCCTATACAATTTCCTATTCAAAGTAATAATAACACTACGAGGCCTAGACTCATATACAACATGACATTTCCATAAATAAGGTTGGCCCAAAAGAACATCACAAACTTCGAGAGGAGAAACATCACACAATACCTCGTCTTTGAAGGGCTTGATGTCGTATGACAGTAGACACTGTTGGCTGACACAAAGATTGCTTCCTTGGTGGAGCCATCCAATGGTGTAGGGTTGTGGGTGTGACGTTGTTGGCAGGGCCAGCCGCTTGACGACCTCTGCTGAGATGAGGTTCTTCTGGCTACCGCTATCAACAATGAAGTGCAGCGGGCTGCCTTTTACCCACATTTGTGAATGAAAGATGCACTCTCTTTCTTCTGGCTCGTCTGGTTCACCAGGCTAGAGCTTGGTGGTAGCAACGGTGGCACTGGGTTCCGCGTCAATGATCCATCTTCCCCTTTTTGGTTCTGGATCAGAGTCAGAATTCACATCTGATTCAGAGGCTTTCACTTTGGCCACCAGCAACTGTTTTGAGCGACAGTCAGCAGTGTTATGCCAAGGGCTCTTATGGAAGTCGCACCACTTCCTGATATCTTTCTTTGTCTTTCCTGTGTCCTTCTTTGCTTGCGGCTTGGACTGGTAGTCCTGATACTGTCCATATTTTCTCTGTCCTTTGCTCTATGGGTTGGGGCCGCCCTTTCCTGGCTTTTGTTTTGAGGGTTTCCCAGGCCCAAATTGCCATGTCTTTTGTTTGAGCTTCTGCTCGATTTTGACGACATATCGGTAGGTCGTGCCCAAGGATTAGATGTCTAGAAATTCCATTTCAGTCTGGATGTATCTATGTAGAGCATCGCGATACTTGAGCACTAGATGTTGCTCTAAATCTTTGATACCCAGCTTGGTGCGCAAGGTATGGAAGATATTTGTGAAATCTGGCACTGCTTGGTCTCTTTCTTGCCGCAGTGTGGTCCATTTGGTATACAGGTCGTCATAACTTCCGACAGGGTAGTATTGTTCCTTAATAGCATCCTTGAAGGATTCCTAAGTGGTCGTGACTGAAAATAATGAGGTTTCCTCTGTTTCCTTTTGCTCACAGAAAGTTTCCCACCAATCTTTGACATGGGGAACGTCTTTGAGAAGCGCAAAAGTAATATTTTCTCTATTCGAAAAGTTATGGACAAAAAAATACCCTTCTAGTAGATTCAATCACTTGTCTACAACATCTGCGTCTATCTGACCTTCAAATATAGGAATATCAAAGTTTATTTGTACCTTGAAGGGGGCGACGCCTCCATTCGAAGAAGATGCATCGCCTGTTGATAGTCGCCGAAGGATTTGTGCGAAACTATCCATCATCTTGTTCCTCTGTTGCGTGAGGGATTCCTCAATCAATAGTTTGAAAGGATCTCCTGTCCCATCATCTTTCTTTTCTCCTACCATGAGAGGTCACTTGGGTGTGCGAGAGCTTCTGTCCTCAAGAGAAACAAGCTCGAGACCCAACTCTTTGTACTCCGACCTCATTGGGGACATGCATCAAGACGACAAGGAGTAGACAACTCCGATACCACTGATCCATATTTTATGAGCATAATGAAATGAAGACAGATTATTAATAGGTTCTTAACACAAAATAACAGAGATACAATAAAACTGTTTTTCTATTCAATAACGAAATAAGCTGAAACTGTAAAATGTAGCGGAAACATGCTTGCTGGAATGGTGGCGGCTTATTTCTGAGAAGAGATGTGACGACTGTGCGCATTCGCAAGAAGAAGATTACAATGAGGCTCTGAGGGAATTTTTACAATAAAAAAGAATGCCCAAAACCCTAGACATCCAAAAACCTAACCCTAAGAGATGAAGCGCCAAAAGTCATGTGGGCCCCGTTTGGGTAAGTTAGTACATCAACTTCTCGGAGTCGTAACTTTTGCATACGATCTTCGTTTTAGGCGTGTGATAGCGCGTTGGAAAGGTATCATCGAGGAGATTCATTTTGGGGGTTCAATCATGCCTTTAGCTATCATTGAGGAGCTCATTCCCAAAAAACCTTCATTTAGGCCCTCAAAATGGCCCTGGAAGTTAAAACTGCTAAAAATAGTAAATTGCCAAAATTGTCAAAAAACTGTTTTGAGCCAGTTGGAAAAGGTGGGTGGCCACCGATATCCATCTGGATAAAAAACGATTCACCAATATTACAACCCAAATTCATGGCTAATAAGCCCATAAATGACTACTGCTCTATCCACTTCTACAATGTAGTCCATTAGTATTGCTTACACAAATGCTGACATCTGAATCTTCTTGCAATTATTACATATTCTCTCAGCAACCTCCATCACTTGGGCGCTATGTGATATATTTTATGATGAGGTTGAATATCAAATGGTCAACGAATGCTTTGAGGCACTTTCACATGTGTCTACTCTGAATTCCAAAACTTGCTTGGTCAACTGCGAACTTCAAGTTTTTATGGCTGGCAATAATCGTCATGATAAAATAACATATCTTATAGATTTTGGCATGGCATGGAAGCTTTGGAGGTGGATTATGAGAGGTCAAATGGACTTGGGACAAAATGGGGACACAACGAAACTTAGATAACCATAAGTAACGCATCATCAATCACTTATAGTTTTGGCATAAATATTTTCATAATGACTTAAAATAATTTAAGCCAAAACCTTTATGGTGACATTATTAGTCCCTTCGGGCCGAGGGACTAATAGTATTCGGTTTTTCAATCCCTTCAAGCAAACGAATACAAACAAAGAATTGAAAAGCATTTTAACCAAAGTATTTATTGATCCATATAATTTTCTAGTTCAAATTTCATTTTTTATCCTATGTTTTTAGTTCGACATCTTATTTGGCCTCATATCGAGGCAAACTTAGGATAAGCTTCACATTGTTGAGAGAGGTTTCAAAAGTTTTGGTCTGTACGGATTAATGCTAGATCTGTGTCTAGCATTAGTTCCTAAAATTAAATGTTAGGATTCCTCCAATGTTTATAGAATAGTTTCTTTGATTACACGTACAAAGAAGCTTTGATTACACGTACATCAGTCTTTCCCCTCCATTGCCACCTACACTACCATGCAAACGGTTCCCTAGATTTTCATAGTTGTCACTCCTTCGTCTGTACAACAAATTAGCCAGTCCTTCAACTCATACTTCAACTCATAGTTTCATGTCCTCCCAACCTCATGTCCTCCTCAAGAAATCGGTCTATGAAGCCCAAGCAGGTGTTGCAGGTGCTACAGGCTCCTTCATTCCCGCGTTGATCCATTTTCACCTTCATTTCTGCGTTGATTCGTTTAAACTTCTATTTAACTATGGATATCTTCATAAAGCCATGGTTGCTACTATTGACTGTGTTTACAAGTGGAGGAAACATACCTTTAAGATAGAATGAAAGCATAAGTTATTCAAAAGTCAAGGAACGAAGGAGTCAACAGGTCGGTTTCATGGAGCTGAAATCTTCTTCTTCTTTGCTTTCGCTTGATCTGCTTAGGCTTCTGTCCATCTCAGCCATACTTCTCATTGTCCCCAACACTTGTTTTCTGGGCAACACCAGAAAAATACAAATTGATTTATGGCTAAAGTTTACTTCCTTTGAAGCGGCGACATACAATAGTCAACATTATTCCCTTTCCATTTCTCTACAATATAATATTTCTGGCTGGGAACGAAGTTTTGGTCGAATCTCCATCCATCTTCGCTTTTCGGTGTTCTAAGAATGTTGAAAGCGTATACGCCAAGTAGTATACTTCTGCTGGCACTAGAATAGGATCTCGTCTGGTGTAACCCTGAGCTTATTTATGGTATTTAGATACTTTACTAAGCTAATTTGCATTAAATATTGTTTAAGAGAAATCCCTGCCATGTACAATATGAGATGAAAAAAAGCATATTATGAATGCACCGCATGGCATCTCCATGTCCGATGGAATTGTAAATTCTAATCCATGCCCACGTTTATCCTTTTCCATTCGGTGAAAAGGCCTCAATACATGGCTCAGTCCGTAACTCAAATCAGTGAAAACTGAATGTGCACTTATTCTGAATTCTAGAGACGACAATTTATGTTTACAAAATATTTATCTCAATATGGCGTTGAAACCAAGTATAGAATATAGATTATAGGTATTAGAAATAAAAGACAAATGATGGCATTTAATAAAAGCTCTGATGAATCCATATTTGGTAAAATCATGAAATTTATTATACCTGTAACTCATTTGCATATGCAAGATAATCGAAAGGAAGAATGTGGTCGTCAGCTAGGCGTAGGGCAAGAAGTCCCCAGATATAATAAAATGCGGTGACAAGAAATTCATTTGAACTCGTTTCGCATCGCTAGGAGAAAGTCCAAGGCTTTGTAGGGCTGAATAATGTCAACTTTGCTTATCCAACTCGTCCCAATGCCACGATATTGAGAAATTTCTTCCTTAAAATCAATGCAGGGAGCAACTTCGCACTAGTTGGAAAGAGCGGGTGTGGTAAGTCCATCATCATTGGATTGATAGAGACATTCTATGATCCGTTGAAAGGAACGGTACTCATAGATGGCCAAGACATCAAGAACTTCAATTTGCGGTGTATGAGACAACACATAGCTCTTGTAGGCCAGGAGCCAACTTTGTTTTCTAGGAGCATCCGTGAGACCATTGCGTATGGTAAAGAGAATGCAAGTGAGGCAGAAGTAGTAGAAGATGCCAAGGCTGCCAATGCCCATGAATTCATCTCATAAGTGGACTGAAATAAATCATATTATCTAAAAGTATATTGTAAGCATGTCTATTTAAGTGTTATTAGTGAATGGTGTGCATTGTGAATATATATTTCAGGTGCTTGAAGGATGGATATGAGACATAGGAATGCTGATGTCTGGTGGGCAAAAGCAACTATAAAGCAACATTTGGCTCCATTTTAGGTAGGCAAAGAAACAACTCGTTTCTGGGTGAGACACTCGTTGTATGAGAGATACACGTGGAACATTATAATATATTATTATTATCTACGGAACACAAAGTACATGACATCCATGAATCCTATAAAAGCTAAATCAAATTCATGAAATTCATGTATGATGGTATAAATGCTTAACCTGCCAACATAATCCATAGCTACTTTTATTTCAGGTTGAAAATGTTGATCAATTCCCAGACATTTGATAATATCAACGATCTGAAGACGTTCGATAATATCTTTAGCATCGAATAAATTGGATGGGCAAATTCCTCATTGCATTTGGAATCAAACAGAAGCTCTGGATCTTTCAGGGAATAAGCTCCATGGGAAGCTGCCTTCCCATTTCGGTAACTCCTCTTCTCTAAAGGTCTTGAATGTGGAAAGTAATAGTTTGGAAGGACAGATATCGGTGGAACTGGGAAAATTGAAGAAACTTCAGGTATTTCTCATTAACGACAACAGGTTAAGTGGGCATGTTCCGTCGTCCCTTCGAAATTGCAAAATGTTGGAAATTTTGGATTTGGGTGGAAACAAGCTATCAAGCAATGTCCCTGAATGGATCATGCATTTTTCTAAGATCTGCATACTCGTTCTCAGATCAAATAATTTGGAAGGCGAGATACCGATCCAGATTGGTTCCCTTCCGGATCTCCAAACTCTTGACCTGGCAATAAACCATCTGGCAGGAAGGATACCACAATCACTCTCAAACCTATCGGTATGGAAGAATGAAGATTTCACTCGTTCGCTGGCCACTGTGCTTAAATACGGAAATTACTACAAAGAAGAAGTTCGTTTAATGATCAAGGGTCATGAAAGGGCGTATAAATACAACCTCTCACCTGTGACCTGCTTGGATCTCTCGGAAAACAACCTTACTGGTGACATCCCTCAGGACGTTGGAGATGTGAAAGGTCTTCAAACTTTGAACGTGTCACATAATCTTCTTACTGGGCACATTCCCCAAAAACTTGGCAAAATGGTGGATTTAGAAGCTTTAGATATGTCATCCAAGCAGTTAGAGGGAAAAATACCTGCAACGCTTGGAGGGCTGACTTTTCTCTGCTATTTAGACCTGTCCAATAACAACCTGTCAGGGAGAATTGGTCTTGTCTCATCAAATTGCATTAACAACATATTAAAAAATAAAAATAAAATCTAACTCGATTGTTTGCCTTCATAGACAATAACTACTTACTTGTTTACCTATGAAAAAGCTTACACTAGTTAATTACCCATCACTCTTAGCCAACCTTACACTTCCTCAGTTGGCACACCTGACTTCCTACCTACCTTTTTGGCAGGGACTTGTTGCTCAACAACTCCCCTTGTTTTTTTTATATATGGAAAATGTAATATATGTATTTTGAAATTAGAGACCTACCTTTTTGGCAGGGACTTGTTGCTCAACAACTCCCCTTGTTTTTTTTATATATGGAAAATGTAATATATGTATTTTGGAATTAGAGCTTCATATAATGTCGGCAAATCATAAGGTATACTAATTCACATTTAAAGTTAAAGTCAAGACCCTTTTTTATTTTAAATAATAAAAGTGACATGTGGATAATGTAGAATTCATAAGGAAGAAAAAGGAATGGTATTAAGAGTATCTTGAAAAAGTGAGAATGTGGGTACAATATTTCATGACTTTAATGAGGAGTAAATTTTTAATGAGGAGTAAATGTAATAAATATATAATAATATATTTATTTTTAAAAACTTGATATAGTATGGAATGAAGTCTTGAAAGTGATTAATGAGTGTAAAATAGCACAAGAGGAGTGGGATAAGGACCATGTCGAAGAGACATGATGATTTTGCCCAGTACTATGTCAATCTTAGCGAGAGTGCACAAAAATTTGTGTAAACTGTTTGATTTTGATGGGGAGCTTGACAATGCTTTACCGGYTAAGTACTGTTGACCAAAAACGTAGTCAAYAAACACCATMCCCTATCCAGGWTATGATACCACCAGGGAGAAGCAGGGATGAAATAACTCTAAAATTCAGATTCAAACCAACATTTTTTACTACGGGTTTCTTGATGACAGAGCAACACTAAGGCACCCACATACCTACCCCACACAACAAAAGGAACACCTCCTTATTTGTTGTACAATACATYAGAAATTAATCATTCTTGTGCTATTCAATATGTGCATAGAAGGTCCAGGTTGTTATCTCAAGTTAAACAAAAYTTTCCATGGTTTCTTGGATTTTCCTTAAGGCTACAAACTTCAATTCATGGTTGGTTGGTGTATCAYGGGCTTGGATCCTTTTTCCACTGTCTAACCACTCAAAACTCTCATATGCACCTTTGTATAACCACCTCCTTCTCCCCATTCGAATTTTCCCCATGTATGATGGAAAGATAMTTCAAACTCAAATTCTCTTCCTAGTTCCAAGAATGTAGGGGAGACAACTCGCTAGATTTTAGTAAATGGTGGCTTAGATTGAGGAATTTCCTCCACTCTTCTTCACTCATTTTTTCTTTGAAATTAAAAAATGAAAAGGGTGAGGGTTCAAGGTAGCATAATTAAAAAAAAAGAAGGCATAAATCCCCCCTTATAGCCCCTCACCTTTCCTTTCTTGTGGTATCATATCCCCTATAGGCATTCAAGCTCAATTGGTCTTGATCTTCTTCTTTATTAATTGTATAATAAAAATATGTACAATATTCAAAACACATGGTATATCTACCTCATGGTGTTAATGTAACAAATTTATAAAGTATTCATGCAAAGTATATAAGTATTTAATTACAAATAATTCCAAGAGTAAAAATTGGGATATTGTATATTGAATTTATAGATACCTAGTCAAATTTATTGACCAAATGGTGTGGTATGTAGTGTGGAGGTGTTACATCAATAAAACATTTCTCTGGTTCCTGTTGTAATGAACATAAATCACAATAAAGAATTATGACCTTAGATATACTATTATCTTTTGGGATTACTCCGAAAGTGTTTACACCATGCTTGGGGGTGCTTCATGTGATGTGGGGTGCATGGTCCATTGATTACCCTTGGTTGTGCCCTAATGGACACACACATTTGAGATATATTACTCATAGATTTATATGCCTTGACTTGATGCTTGTGTGACACTCTTCCTTTGGAGGTTGGATATCCATGTGTCGTAGTGACTTTGTTCATGGTGTGCACTTGGAGAGGTTGGTTGCATGGTTGGGAGGACAACCCACTTGGAGGAGGAGTGTTGGGTATCTTAAAGGAGGACATTAAGCCCTAGGTAGCATGAGGTGACTTGGTTACTTTCATGGAGTATTTTACTTGACTTGCAAATGCTTACGTTGAGGAGCTATCACGAGATGGTGGTGGACATGGAGATATACATCGCTTAAAAGGGAGTGTTTGAGCATTCGAGACCTTTGGAGGAGAATTGGACATGTCTTGTGGAGCACTCAACTTGGACACTTTATTTTTGGATGTATTTCTTTGGAGTTTGACATATGTCACTTGGAGTTGGAGTGCTTCACATGTGGACCTATCTATTGTTTCATTAGGTTTCTTGTTGTGGATAAGGTCCGCTTTGTTATTGTTGGCCTCATAGGCTCACCTTTCATATAAATAAAGGGAGGAGAGAGTATTTTCATACATCCATTCTTGTTCACTCATGTAATCACATACTTGTGTTAGATATGTGAGAGCTAGAGTAAACTATTCTCTTTGTACTCTTCATTGTGTTTGCTCTCTTTTGTCTAGAGTGATATGACTCTTGAGGGAATTCAAGGGGAGACTAGGGTTAAATATTTTCCTTGAGGATACAAGGTAAGATAGGGTTTGGGATAAACCCTAGAGGAGATAAGGGATCACTTGATATTGTATTTTTCATGAGAGAAGAAGACTAGGGCCTAAACGTGGCATTTGTAAATCATCATACTACTTGGAGTACCTGATGTGGGGAAGATAGAGGGAGACTATATTGTACACTTGTTTGATGTAAGTGTAGGTTCCAAGGAGGAATTTTTAGTGTGTTATACTGGTGAGTTTTGGATCTTTGGAGGAGTGACCAAATTTAGTTGGGAGGGATTTATAACTAGGAGGAATTTGTGGCTAGGGTTTTCTATTTTGATGAATGCCTTAACTAGGGCTTGGAGAGTTTGACTTGACATATGAACGTGTGATAAATTGTTATTATATATATATATCTTAATTGGTTGTGAGGAAAAGATGTTACCTTCCACACTCTATTTCAAATCCCACTATGTGACAAAGTTTTCTCTTAGTGAGCCTGTTGCCCCTCATATTGCATGAATATTACACATGTGATTTTCATCACACATTTCAAGGATTTGCAAGATGGTAGCTTCATGAGGGTGTTACTTTCATTTATTTTCTTTCATATTTTGGATTGGAGGAGGTTCATTTCTCATTTATGATAGATTGTCATTAGTGTGGTTGTCTCTTCATGGCTACACATTTTTGGTTGATGGATCAACATGCTAGTAGATGGTTGGTTGTTATGCTCATATGATTCATTTTGGGCATTGTTAACACCCCAAAATGCCAAGGAATTTTGAGATCTCTTTCCTATTCTCTTATGCCAAGTAGAAGAGGAATATTCAAAATTTGGTTGGTATAAGGATGATCATGTTGCTGCAATTTGATTCTTGGATAAGGATGTATGCTATTTGGAGAAAGTTTGTTTGCATTTCTTGGAGAAAGTTTGTTTGAATTGCTTAAATGTCGCTAAGATGGAGGCACGTTGGATTGTACGCAATCAATGTGTATAGATGGTTGGAATTGTCCCTATTGTCATTGAACTCAAGCTAATTCATAGATCTATAAAAATAAGTTATGATACTGACAACATTGGGTTTATTTTAAGGTGGCACTAGAAAGTAGTAGGTTGCATGTAGGGGTTATCTTATACCCATTTATTTCAACATCTATTTGTTACAGTATTTTTGAGGTTCATGAAGCCGCATGCCAAATCCCAATACTTATGTATAAGATTGTAGGTTCTCACTTTAGGATGGATGCACATACAAATTATTCCCGATAACCATAATCTTCATGAGTATTGGAGTTTATCTCCATTAGTAATCTCCTTAGTTATATTTCTATAGTTTTGGATAACAAGGAAATCACTATTGTAGCTTGTATGTTTCAACCTTAATGGAAATTATTCCTCATTAGGATAGCATCCCATTGAGCCTTGATTTGAATCCATTTTCCTAGTCGATAAGACACCAGTCTTTAGTCCACTCATCCATCTTATTTCTTAAAACATACCAAATTGTTTTGATAGAACTTTCTCTTCGTTTCACCTTGGTCTTATTGCATAAGTTCTAGTAATCCTATTCTAGGGAATCCCCTCTTGAGGTAGACGAGAGATGCCCTAAAGTGATAAGAGGGTTTTTGAGGTGACATTGACATCCCTCTTAGTTCCTCCGAGGTCTCACTAGAGATTTAGGACTTTATCTCAAAAAGTGAGGGTTTAAGAGGTAACATAGCCAATTTTTGATAAATTATATATATGATATATTCAGAGTTGTTGAATAGGATTTGTGTCTTGAAGAATATTGGGTTTACCTTGGGTACCATCCTTAGAACGAGGGGAAATTCCCTGACATTTTCCTCCAAGATATGTTTTTTTTTTTGTTTACTAGTGTTTTTGTTACCTACAGAACTAGCCTATGGTCTAAGAGTCTGCAACCCAGGGGCATCTACGCCGTCAAAATCACCCGAGAATCGCACTTGTCCCAGGCCACACTAACCCTTAACATGGATGTATTTTTTTGGGTGTCTCCTAATGAATACCGTGAGTTTCGAACCTTTCCTACCTTACATAATGAAACCCTCGAAATCCAATCACGCTAGCAGGAGTTGACTCCTTCAAGATATGTTACCTCATATATATATATATATATGTGTGTGTGTGTGTGTGTGTGTGTGTGTGTGTGTGTGTGTGTTGGGTATGTGTTATATTCTTTGCACGACTTGACCTAGTGTTCTCGTTGTACCAGGTGCATTGGAGGGTTGCAGGGGGGGTGTAACGTCCCCCATCCCAACCGAGGGACATTACGGTGCAGAATAAACATAAAAATGAAATTTCTTCTAATTGAATTAATTCATTTACAGTTAACTCATTTCCTGTAGCTTTCGACTATGAATTAAGACATATTTAGCTACTTYCTACAACCATAAAATAAAATAATMTACAACATGCTAATAGCCAACATGAAATGAAACTAAAAAAMTCATTACAACAACTTATAAGTCACTTCCAAATACATAGAGTTCGTGCACAACAATTAAACACATAATTTAACACAACAACAAGATAAAACATTTATCTTTTCACAACAATTGTGCAACCAGCTTCTTGGGATGGACGTTCCACCCAACCATAGACTAAATGTTCCAAATATAAATAAACAGTCACCCCCGAGATGAGGTTAATAATCCAAAAAAGAGGGTGGTCTCTCACAGTCCACTCACAACGCATAAAACTCTCAATCCAACTAATATTCTCCTACAACTATCTCAATTTTCCACCATCTCTCTTCCTCATAACTTTTTCAACTCAAGGAATGTACCCCTTCACTGATCTGAGTCCCTCGGGTGTCCCATTCATTTATCAAGGTCTCTCTGGCACATAAAACTAGGGATATCTCAGYTGGGAACTCCAGGGAAATTGTTGCTAGGAAAACTATCAACAAACCAACAACAAACACTTGTTTATTTAGTGCAAGTCACATAGGAGTTCACTCTTCAGGCCTRAAAACCTGGATCTTCAATTTCCATCTCCAATTCGCTCCAATTATGCTTCAACATGCTCTAGAATTATCCCTCCATGGATGCACGAACTCCAAGCTCTATTTCTGGCTCTCTCCTTGCTTCCCATGTACAAAATTTACTAACTAAAAACTGTTGTCCCAACCCCTACAAATTTCCTCTCTTTGGCTTGCCTTTCTTGACTCACACTCTTCCTCAAGTTGTACTCAACCCCCATGTTCTCAATAAATTTGGGATGTGACCAATCATACCCACCCTCTTATATGTATTCAATGATTGACTTTGGGAACACTCGATCAGAAATTTGAAGGTTCATATACAATTAGCAAATTTAGGAAAATGGGTTAAATTAATATATATGGGTATTTCCCCCTTGGACCCCTCTTGGCCATTATCCTAGAAACTCCCCACTCTTGTGGATTAATTCAACCCCCATATCTTGTCCATGTCCCCTTGGAAAATGACATCACATTTTATTATTAAAACATTGAAATACAATTCACATATTACATTGCTTTGGCCATAGCCACACATTATATCTACATAAGCCTTAATTAAATTGAGGAGTATAGTGGGGATGTTACATTCCCCCTCCCCTACAATTGCGTGCTTTCCTTGGCGCACTCTATGCTGATATATATATATATATATGAAAATTTACATCACAATACTTAGAAATAAAGTTCTGCAATTTAACAACTCCAACAACAATTCCAACTATAATCTCTTGTTCCCCTCAACTTGTCGACCCAAGGAATGAACCATTTGTTTATGAGGGATAACACAAGGGATGTACCATTCATTTATCAGGGATAAACCAAGGGATGTACCATCAGTTTATCAAGGCTAACCCAAGGAATGAGCCATTCTTTTATCAAGGTCCCCAACACAGTTGGCTAGGACTCTAAGATGTGGTTCCATAATTTTCGCTGCTCAAAATGGAGTCTTTCATTATGTTTTCTTCAAAACTATCAAAAATTTGTGGGTATTCTGACCGCATGTTTTCTTCATGCTCCCATGTATAATATTCAGGACTGTAGTAGGTCCATTGAACCTTTACCTGCCCTATGGATTTGTTCTTGAGTACTTTGACTTTCCGTTCTAGGATGCGTACTGGTTCCACCCGTAAATCCCTTTCGTGCTCCACCTAGATCACATTCCAATAAATTATATGGTTAGGATCGGACACATATTTATTTAACAATGAAACATGAAATACATTATGCACTCTCATGGATGCATGTAAAGCTAACATGTATGCAACTCACCCTATCATTTCTAATATTTCAAAAGGCCCACAATATATCACTGCCAACTTTGGAAAAATTCTTAATCTTAGTGAACTTCTCTTTGCCTTCACTTTAAAAAAAACATGGTCTCCCACTTTAAAGTCTATGAAAACTCTATTCTTGTCTGCATTACTTTTTTACCTATCCTGGGCAACTTTTAAATTCTGTTTTATCTTTGCCATCTGATCTTCCATTTATTTTAACAATTCTGGCCCAACAACTTTTCTGTCTGCTGGATTATCCCAACTCACTGGAGTGTTACATTTTCTGCTATACAATGCTTAAAAAAAACTCATCTTCAATGAGGCATGCTACCCATTATTGTCGGAAAATTAAACTAAATGAATATAATCTTCCCACTTTGATGGATGATCCATCATATACATTCTAAGCATGTCCTCAATTATCCTGTTAGTCCTTTCTGTTTTCCCATCTGACTCTGGATGATATGTTGTACTAAGATTTTAATTTGTTCCAAATCCCTTGAAAAAACCTTTCCAAAAATTAGAAGTGAACTTTGGATCTTTATCTGAAACTATTGCTTTAGGTACCCCATGTAGCCTAACAACTTCTTTCATGCAGATATTTGCAATATTTTCTTCCTTGTGTGTAGTCTTTACTGGAATAAAATGTGTTTCTTTAGTCAATTTATCCACCACCACCATGATGGAATCATGCTGCTTCACTGTTCTGGGCAGCTTAGTAATAAAATCAACTGTAGCTACTTCCCACTTCCATTTCAGAATGAGAAATGGCTGTAGAAAACCTGTTGGATGTCTATGTTCTGTCTTTGCCTTTTGGCATTCTAAACATATGGATATGTAATTATCCACTTCTTTCTGCATTCCTGGCAAAAAATATTGGATTCTTACTGCTGCAATTGTCTTATGATATTTTGGGTGCCCGACATATGGCACATTATGCATCTCCTTCAACACTGCATTTTTCAACTCACTGGAATTCGGTACATACACCTTACCTTTGTACATGAGAATTCCATCTTCTTTCAGTACATAAAAATCAAATTTCTGCTGAAAATGACCTTGTTGTAATGTTTCTTTTAATTTTAAATAGTGTTGATCTGAATTTACTGCCACAATAATTTTGTCTTTCATATTTGTCTTATACATGCTGATGGATGCAACATGCACTTTGTGAGCTCTCCCACTGATGTTAAGACTAAAAAATGTCACATTCATATCCTCTTTTCCCTTCACCATTCCTTACATTTCATAGTCCTAATAAACCCTTTATCATACCATTTCCATAATTATATTTGGGTTTCACCTTATTATTTTCCACGTTATTCATTTTAGTATTATAAGTGAATTTATGATTAAATATTAGAAAATTAACATATTTTCATTATATCTCAAGGTTGGATGAGTTTTATGATGTGTACAGGTATATTTGAAGATTTCAACAAAGTCAAATATTACCACCTAGCCTCAAATTCGAATTTCATCTTCAAGCTTTGAAGATTTGAAGAATATTTGGGACAATCATTCAAACATATTCAAAGGAGAAGATCATGGAGATTTTGATGGCATATCTTATCCAAGATTTGTGAGAGATGTGTGGAGGATTTGAAGGGATCATATCTTGTAATAATAGGAAAGTGGTTGAGAGAATAGTGGATCTGTAATTATGAGACTCTTATCTTATCTTCAAGACTCTCATGCATAAAAAAGAGTGTTCTCTCTTTATTCAGGGGGAGAGTTAGAGATGAGAGATTAGACCTAGATTAGCTTTAAGTCTTAGAAGGGGATTCTTCACTTTGATTTGTATTCTTTCATTTGTCATGCTTTCATGCTTTCATGATTTGTCATTTGATTCTTGTAATGTAATTTGAGATAGCATTATTGTGTGAGATCACATATGTCTTTTTTCATTCAACTCTTCACATGTTTTATTGCTTTCCTAGATTAATTTCATTTCAGAAATTTATATTAGATTACTTCTACTTCAGTCCCGCATATATAGTGTGTGTGCTTCATAAGCCTACGAACCTCAGATTGACAAATTAAATAGTTGGGCAAGTACTACAACGGAATTAAACGACAATATTTCCGCCTAACAGCTGAGTGCATCAACCACTTGATTTTCCTGACCCTTATATGCTTAATTTCGAAGTCATATTCACTCAGAAATTCCAGACATCTAGTTTTCCTAGCATTTAGTGTTGGTTGTCCAAACAAATGCTTCAGACCAGAGTGGTCTGTCCTTAGCTTGAATTTCTTACCAATAAGGTAATTCCTCCACATTTTCAATGCATGTACAATCGCTTCTAACTCCAAGTCATGTGTAGCATAATTTCTCTCATGCTCTTTTAATTTTTTGGACTCATAGAATACCACATGGTCCTTTTGAATAAGGACTCCACCAAGCCCTTCCTTTCATGCATCAATGCACACAAGAAAATTTTCATTTGGATATGCAATCTTCAAGATTGGTGCACTTGCCAATATTCCCTTCAACTGTTGAAAACTCTCTTCACACTTGGAAGTCCATTCAAATTTCACTGCCTTCTTTTGCAAAGAAGTGATTGGATTTGCAATCTTTGAAAATCCTTTTATGAATCTTCGGTAATAACAAAAAAAACCCATAAATGATCTGACCTCTGTCACAATATTTGGCGCTGACCATCCTCTAATGGCCTCTATCTTCTCAGGATCAACTTCTATCATTTCTACCGATATTATATGCCCCAAGTAGTGAATCTTCTTTTGATAAAAGATGCACTTACTTAGCTTAGCATACAATCTATGCTCCCTTAAAACTTACAACACCATTCTTAAATGATGCTCATGTTCCTCTTCTGATTTAGAGTAGACGAGGATATCATCTAGGAACACAATCACAAACTTGTCAAAGTACTCTCTAAACACTCCATTCATCAAACACATAAAGACACCTGGGGAATTTGATAGCCCAAATGGCATTACCGTGAATTCATTATGACCATATCTTGTTTTGAATGCTGTCTTGTTGATGTCTTCTTTCTTTATCCTTACTTGATGATATTCTGATCTCAGGTCAATCTTTGAAAATATTCTCGCACCTTTTAATTGATCAAATAAATCATCAATTCTTGGAAAAGGATACTTATTCTTTATGGTAACCTTATTAAGCTGCCTGAAATAAATACATAGCCTTAAGGTTCCATCCTTCTTCTTCACAAAAAGAACCTTGGAGATATTACACACTCACCTACAATTATTTCCCTAAGTTTGATAGTCCAATGTTGAGAACGATTCCTTAGATGAGAATATTCTCTCTAGAGAATATTCCCCTACAAAATAGGCGTTCCTTTTTAGTTCAGAGTTAGTTACACTCAGTTAGACTAGTGTAAGTCACTCATGCATAGAAACCTTGGTTTTATCACTAGCATTTGCATGTGTCTCTCTCACTTCCACACATGTGTCTCAGTTAACTGGTGATTGCATGAATAAGTTAACTAGGACTAGGTGGTAGTTCACTCCAGTGTCTAGATATCTCTAGATCACTACTATGGTGCATTAGTTACTCATGTAGCTTATATCTATTGTAAATTATTCACTCTTTGAATGTGGAATAAAATTAATACAATTATTTGATTCTCTCTCTCATTTCCATCTTTTCTCATTTTTCTGCAAACTATGTATGTCCTTTGCTAGCTAGATGTTATCTGTGCAGGTTCATCCACATTTACATTGTATCATAGCGAACAAATTGCTAGGAAAAATACACACCAGAATCTTTTTGCATGTACTGAAGATTGAAGAACACATAAAAGATGGATTATTTTCCGGCAATACTTCTCACGCCTCATAACTATTTGGAGTGGAAGCCAAAAAAATTTCTTAAGCTTAGATGCATAGGCTTGTACCAAATAACTATAACAATGGAAGTAGAGAATGATTCCACCGATGACAAAAATGACTTTCTCAATAGACAAGATATGGCCATAGGATCTATCTTCTGGTCTATTTCTCCTGAAATTCGCCACCAAGTATATGATGAATCACAAGACTCAACTCCAAATGAACTATGGACCAGATTGGACGTTCTATTAAGGAATAAATAATATTGTGAATATTTCATGCAGGATATTGAAAAGATAGATCCAAAAGAGAAACCATCAGAATATCAAGCTTCTTATTCTGAAGAGTCTTCTACACAAGTATATGTAGAAATTTGCGTTCCATTGATTGCAGATGATGTCTACTCCATTTCAAATTCGTTTTCTGAATTTCATGTGGAATATATCATGCATGCATCTCAGGAGTCATATGAAGACACTTTTCTATGCGCCATGCATGCATATTAGGAGAAACATGCATGCATCATTCCTGCATCTTAGGAGCAACATGTATGTGCCATGCATGCATCTCAAAAACCAAAAAGGGGGTTGCACACATTAGATTCATATATTATATTTTCAGAGAAGAATATGTAGAAAAAAATTGGATATTTGAATTCATCTCGGAAAAATACCCAATTTAAAAAAAGAAATCGTTTGAAACGAAGTCTGGGAAGTGAATTTATGAGCATTTTAAAATCAGTAAAATTTCAATGTTTTTCCAGAAACGGTCGCACAATTTTCAAAGTTTCATCCAAACTTCATTTGGATCTTCTTCATTACAAAAAAAGAATGTGGATATGTGTGGACATATAACTGGTGCATCTACTTCATCAGATCTGTGCAAACATCTACATTTTCAACAAAATCTTCAACGAGCACAAACTTGCATAGTTGCAAGGTCTTCGTGGAGTGAAGGACACAATTTCTTAGCAACTGCTTTTTGTTCCTTCTCATTTTTTTGTTTTTTCTTATGCATTGTACCTTGAGGGGGGGTTTTCCCATGATTTTTTCCCTCTTTCCTCATTTTTTTTAGTGTTTCATTCTTACATGCATATTACAATGGGTACCTAACATGGCCTTGATTGTCGGGACCCATTCATCATTTACACCCTAGTAGTGTTTAGGGAGGGTGTTGGAGATATTAAACACTTACCTAGAATTATTTTCCTAAGTTTGATAGTCCAATGTTGAGAACGATTCCTTAGATGAGAATATTCTCTCTAGAGAATATTCCCCTACAAAATAGGGCATTCCTATTCACCTCAGAGTAAGTTACACTCAGTTAGACTAGTGCAGCTATGAGTTGTTTCCAAAATAATATTAAATAAGGTTAAATAAATGCTAGTCTGATCATCTAAACCATCACCAATATTAGATTGTCTCACAATAGGAAAAGTCATGAAATCAGAAAATAAAGAAAACTAAGTACAAAAAATAAATACAACTACCAGGAAACTATGGATGAGTTCCCCAGTATGGCCGCCAACTAAATTTTGATGAAAAATAATGGCTATCTTAATACCAACATTTTAGAATCTTGTCAGGCGAAGGAAAGTTAGTTGGGATTGTTACCCTATGTTTATAGCCCTTTTATAAAATTATCGATTAACCTTCAAGAAATATGCTCTTGAGATCAATGTTGTCTATTATGTTGATTTATGATAACGAAAAAGAAAATATTTGTATAAAAAATATAGACAATTTGATGAACAATGATGAAAATAGAAAAATATGAAATAATATCACACACATAATCCAAAACGAGACCTCAAAACAATCAAGTGATTTTATTCATTTAGTTTTGGAACACTACCAAATACATTCTTTCATAACCAACATGGGTAAGGACCAGGAAAATACTTAGAAGTCAAATGTTACATCATCAGATAGACGACTAGTGCCTCCCAAGTAAAACCAAGACCGAAAAATAAATGGATTAACAAGACAAAATTTTCCACTTCCTTGACTCTGCACGAAATTCCTAATTAGAACTGAAAATCAATTCATAAATCCAATAAGAATTTACAGACTATTAGAAACAAATGATCAACCTTATAAACATGTGAATAATCAATGCTTCTTGGTCCTCCTTGTTACCACATTTAGTAATAACCTGCTATAAAAAATAAGTCTTTAGCCTTTAAGTATTTCAGAAATGAATGAAGTAGTAATGCAATCTCATTCTAGAGAAAGAGCAAACCTTATCAAAGTTTTTGTCTCTGTCTCCACTCCTTTTGCTTGTCCCTTCTATTCTTATTTTTTCCTTCCAAAAGTAGTTTGAGTAGTTCAACTACTTTTAGTTAAGTTATTTAACTAATTTAAGTTAAGTTGGGACAACTCATAATTAAATATTAATAATAAATGATAAGGGTATAATAAATATTAACTAATAGATGGGGACCCCCTAACAATGCTTTTGTTTAATTTTCAAATTATTCTCTTGTTACTCCAAAAATAATCATACCATAAAACATCATTGTGCACATATATCCCAACCAATCAACATATGAAATATCTCAAACACATACTTGTGACTCCCAAATATCTCATATATGCAAGTATAATTACAAAAATAAATATGTCAATATGTTGTCCAAAATATATTGTTGTGAAGTATCCAAAAACAATGAATCATAAATATGTCCCAAACATATTGTTGTCCATAAACAAAATAAGGTTTGTTTGAAGAATGCAGTCATTATAAAATAACACCATGAAATCAAAAATCATATTTCTTATGTGAGGCATTTTTCCTCTATCAGCTTCCCTAAGATTTAGTTATTTTGAGGACCTTTGAATCTACGCGAATATATGCTTTATCTTTTGCTGCTAATGCTTCTGGGTGCATATCTCCAAAAGAGATATGTTTGTCCTCAAGTTTTGGGTGTTGGGAGTGAGAATTAATTGAGTGTGAAGATGTTACTGATTGGTCGGAGTCAACATAATGGGTAGGTTGTTTTCCTTTTCTAGGCTCTAGTTTTTGGGCTATGGAATTTAGATTTTTCTGTGGTTGGGTTGAGTGAGCATGGGAAGCTTATGATGCAATGTGTAGGGAAGACCTTTTAGGTGGAGGGGGAGGTAATGGAATTGAATATGTGGGCCATCCATGAGATTGATTTTGAGGAGGATTAACAACATCATTTCAACCATCGTTAGCTGGTATCTCAGGAGGTAGGGATACATGTGGCTACACAACTGTACAAGAAATTCTAGGATGGGGTTGTAAAGGTGGTATTTTAGGTGTAGGATGATTTTGAAAGGATATTTTCCAAGTCATATTTAGGAAAACTATTTTCAAGAGTTTGTTAAACTATTCATAATCAACATCAACATTTATTGAAAAAATAAGTCTTTTGTTACCCCCTTTCCAGAAGTCATTTGGCCTTCTTACCCTGCCTCGTTTCCTCTTCCATGACTGCCTCTACTGAAAAATGTTATCTATAAAAAGTGCAAGGATAGATCAAAGTATGCATATAATAGCAAGTAAAAATCAAATACCATTTGCATAACATAGTTTGGAAATAACTCTAACTTGTTAGCAAGCAAGGATGTATATAACTAGGGATAGACATACAATAGAAAATTTAAGACAAACTTTAACTTCTTCTTTGGAACACTTTAATATCTTGTTCAACTACTTATTAATTAAGAACGTGGGAATTCCAATGTAATTTTGGGAATATTAGGGGGTTTGTGATGTATGAAAAGTGAAATAATGGAAAGGAGAATAACGACACATGATCAAAACATGAAAACATCCATCATCAATCATATTCCAAGCTTAAATGTCTGCCAATAATAATCTCATACATGCGATGCAAAACATATCTTTAGTAATTTCCAGCACATCCACTGCTTATTTCAAATAAAACCTTTGAACTTGCTTATGAATCAGGGGAAAGAAAACCATGAAAGAATTAATGAAATATTATTTGGAATTAAGGGATAACATATGTAAACTGAAAGAGATGGGGGGGATTGGCCCTGAAGCAACAACATTCATCCATTTACCAAATTCATGTCCTTCATCCTAATTGAAATCCTTCACATCATGATAAAATAATCATTTTGATAATAACAATTCTGCACAATCATCTATCTTTATTGTCAAATTATTCATGCCAAGATGGTAACACTTCTCTTCAAACATAAAATAGTTTCATGACTCATACAATAGGGGAAAAAAGAATGAAAACTCTTAAATGATATATGGTACTCATATTTAAGGAGTGAAGAGTGTAAAGTGGCATTATGGAGGGATTTGGACCTATATGCAAAACATAAAATATTTCCAAAATAATATGGTTGTCTTTTAGTTCAAATCTCATGCCTAGAAAATCATAAATAAACTTCCTTTTAAACTGAACCAAATAAGTCCAACATTATATATAGTTCAATATTTAAGCTAGGACATCCATCATGATTTTTATAATCATCGTATAAACTCACATTAAGTTTTGTATGCAATATAAAATTACTTTCGAGAGCACACCCAGGTCATTTATTATTGATATTAGTAATGCACAAGTTGTACACTCTCTTCCAAACATTTATTCAAAACCCAAAATTATGAATGTATCCATATCAAGATCTTGTCCATAATCATAGAAATTTCATCAAACTCAACGAGACTCGAAATTGGGTGTTAAAAAATCCTCTTTAATACACTGTTGGTCATATCAACATAATATACCAATGTTAATTCACTTATTTTCTTTCTTTTAAAATTTTCTTGTATCAAGAATGAAAAGGTATTGAGTCAAACATGCATGGATAACTCCAGTAAGCTTAGACTAAAACACGACTTTTAAATGCCATGCACAAAGTTTAAAAACTCAGAGTTTGAACTATGAAACCAATGAGCTCATTATCTCACCTATGCATAAAATCCATTAAAATTGTTTATTCAAACAATCATAACAACCCATTTTTCAAAAATTAACGAGGGTTCAAAACTGGTAATAACCACATTGTAAGTTTTCTTATGTAGGAAAAATGGATGTTGGATTTATATCTAAGCTCATTTATGAAAAGAGTTATAAGTATGTAAAAACCCCCAATTAGTTCAATTAAAACATTCAAATACCATATTCATGACTTCAAGGCTAAGGGTATTATCCATGAAATGGTATACTTGTAGACTCATGAATCTCAAGAAGGGAACCAAAACTAGTGTTCAAACAAACCAAAAGAGGGTCAAAACCCAAGAAATGCATGGTAGACCAATGGGATTGGGATGTATAATGACAATTGAAGGTCACGAGATCGAACATGTTGCATGCCAAGTTAAATGATAAACATTTAAGATGAAGAATAGAACTCCAGGGTCATGGGATCGAAACCCTTTGAACAAAAAAAAATATATGTGTACAAAACAAAACCCACATATATTTCCAATTTTTTGGAAAAATTTAAATATCAAACAGTGGAAAGGAGGCTAGAACCAGAGCTTGCATTCTTTTTTAAGGATCATAAAATAGTCATAAATGAATTCGAGTCCTTATTGTATTTACACAGTAAAGATTTGAATAAAAATTTTCATGACCAGGGTTCAAGTCACGATAATCAAACATGGAATGATTTCATTCGAAGATGACAAAACAAGCTTGAAAGATGAACAAACAACACACTCATTCATAGACCAACAAATATTTTCCCCAAAACTATTATTGCAAAAAAGAAGAAGCATTTGATTTGTACAAGCTAAACAACATATCTTCACTTGGAACTTCAAATACATCCAAAAAAAGTTGAGCTACAGTTACCAACAAAAACCACAACGATCTTGGAAACCACAATGTTACTCGACAACTACAAAACTCAAATACCAAAATGAAATGCAAAAACAATGCAGGGTGGTAAACTCAATGCAAGTGAATGCCTACGTCCCATGCATTCAATGCATGGGGCATCACGTTCTCCAAAACATAATATGCATTAACTCCTCATTCCATTTCATATTTCCACTCTTACCATAAACAAACCACAACGTTGGAAACATAACTGAGTCGTCGAGCCATCACATGGCACTCAACCACATCAACCGCCACATATGCTGCTAGCTCAAACAACGACACATATTTCACATGGAAATGTACTATCACAACCCTTCATTAAATACCACATTCAATACAAATAAGTGATAAGAATCATATATATGTTTGATCCCGTTGACAAACCAAAATGATTATTTCAATCATATGAGGGAAAACGTCCGATGGTAGTTCCCAATCAGACCCACTCTCGTTTGGGGTAGTGTTTCCTGTGAGTTTATGGGCCTTACTATCGCTCAGAATTAAAATAATAAAAAAGGGGAAATACAACGGACTACCCCCCAAAGAGTTCTAAATAATTCTAAGACTAATCTAACTAAAGGAAACTAATCTAAAATAAACTAATTCTAACCTATCCTGGGAGAAAAAATAGAAGAGTGAGTACAACGAGAGATAATATCATTAGAATCAAAAGTAGTTCATATATTCCAATGATAAATGAAAACAACAATGCTACATATGCATAAAAAATTAGTTTCATGATACATCTATAAATCATTTCTGTACCCATGAAGAAACATGTGACAACATGAGTAAACAAAACAAAGTGCAGAAATAATTCATACAACATAATCCTATCTACTGAAGAAAAAGATAAATGCATAAAGAATAGTCTCTACTACATCCATCAAAGCCACAAATTTCCGAAATGCCTCCTGCTCTTTATTACTTAGAGATAATAGTACCATATTTTGTTACAAAGGGAAAAAAAAACATTTTTTTTGCTATGAGTTATCTTTTATAGGACAAGAGAAAGATTCTTGAGTTCTCATGGCTATTCGTTTCATTTTCCCCTCCAATTTATTTTTTAAATTTCAAAAAAAATATATGTGGGAGTTACAAATGGAATCTGAAGAGACCCCTAGGTGGTTACTTTTGTTCTCTGGCAGTTTGCAAATGATATTTGCTTAAAAACAATCATTGACTCTGCCCATTGGCATTATCTTCTATTTCTCAGAAGTTTCTGGATGTTTCTGGCTTTGACCTGTATAATGTGATCATTATGGCTTATTATCCTCTGTCTTAGATTTCCATTGTGCTATTTCTAGCTCAATTTCGTTGCTTGTAGCTCCAGATATGGCTTCCTGAGATTGGTATGGCCAATATTCCCCCCAAATTCGTGAGTGACATTTTCTGTATTTTATGATGCCTTTTTTCACTTGTTTGGCCTGGAGACCTATGGCACTATATTCCATTGTATGATACCTTTCCAATGAGGTATCATGGGCCTCATTTTGACACATGTAGCTCTGGATATGGCCATTTTAAAATTCGTGCTCAACAACC
>ML776666.1:693294-732637 GCA_009831015.1 Picea engelmannii
AATTATTCCATCAGCCCCTAGTTTATAAATCTCCACTTTTTATGGAATCTTACCTTGCTGTAGTTTTGCTACCAAATCTCTGTACTGCATATCTGTATTTGTAGCCTCCAAAATATTTCCCTTTATATAAGTTTTGTACATGATAATGGCTGTAGCATGTAAGCTGTGCACCTTTCTTCTGAGTGCATCAACCACCTTGTTTTCCTTCCCTTTGATATGCTTGATATCAAAGTCGTATTCACACAGAAAATCCAGCCACCTACTCTGCCTAGCATTTAGGGTAGGCTGGTCAAACAAGTATTTCAGATCGTTGTGTTTTGTTCTCAATTCAAATATCCTCCCCATGAGGTAATGTCTCCATTTCCTCATAGCATGAACGATTGCTACCAACTCCAAATCGTGAGTGGCATAATTCTTTTCGTGCTCTTTCATCTTCCTAGAATCATAACAGATTACGAATCCATTCTGACTGAGGACTCCTCCCAGTCCTTCTTTGCATGCATCAGTGCATACCACAAAATCTTCATTTGGGTCCGTGATCCCCAAGATTGGAGCACTGGTTAACAGTTACTTCAATTGATGGAAGCTTCTCTCACAATCCTCTGTCCACAAAAACTTCTTCTCCTTCCTTTGCAAAGAAGTGATAGGGTGAGCTATCCTCGAGAACCCTGTGATAAACCTTTTGTAATATCCCACTAGACCCATAAAGGATATAACTTCCACCACTTTCCTTGGTGATGACCACTCTCTTATGACCTCAACCTTCTCAGGATCCATGATGATCCCTTCTTATGAAATAATATGCCCCAAGTAATGGATCTGTTCCTAATAAAATGAGCATTTTCTCAATTTCGCATACAACTGGTGCTCTCTTAGCACTTGCAACACCATCCTCAGGTGTTTTTCATGCTCTTCCTCTGACTTGGAATACACCAGAATGTCATCCAGGAAGACTATGACAAACTTGTCTAGATATTCCATGAACACACCATTCATTAAGCACATAAAAACAACAGTTGTGTTCGACAATCCAAACAGCACCACTGTGAACTCGTAATGACCATACCTTGTTCTAAAGGTGGTCTTGTTGATGTCTTCATCCTTTATTCTTACCTGGTGATATCCCGATTTGATATCTATCTTCAAAAAATATCTTTGCATCCTTCAACTAATCAAAGAGGTCATCAATCCTTGACAAAGGGTACTTGTTCTTAACAGTTACTTTGTTTAACTGTCTGAAATCAATACACAGATTCAACGTCCTGTCATTCTTCTTCACAAACAGGACTGGGAAACCCCAAGGTGACACGCTTGGGTGAATGTGCCCCTTCCTCAGAAGCTCTTCAAGCTACAACTGAAGTTCTTTCAGCTCTGGTGTGCTCATTCTATAAGGATCTTTCAACACTGGAGCTGCTCTAGGCATCAAATTTACAGAGAAATCGATATCTCTCTTCGGAGGTAGTTCAGGTACCTCTTGAAACACATCTTCAAACTCTTTTAGTACCACATGGTCTCCGATATTTGAGAACTCATCCTTAGATGCTTCCTCCATATGGGCTGCAAACAACTGACAACATTTCATGTAGCATTTCTTTAGCTGTAATGCTGAAATTTCTCTGACAACAACAACTCTAGGAATTCCGTGGACTGTTTTTCGATTCCCCTCCTCATCCAGGCAAGTAAATGCCTTGTTATGACAGTTTAGGAGGGCATGGTGCTAGTCCAACCATTCCATCCCAATTAAACAACCATAAGATCCTAGAGAAAGAATATTCAATTCAGCCTTCGTGCTCATTCCTTTCATGTCCACAGGACAGGACTTAACCAACTTAGTGACTTTCCTCTTGGTTCCTGTAGACAATTGCACTAACCAAGACTTTTCATGTTTGATTCTTGATAAATGAAAACTTTCCACCACTCTAGGATCTATATAACTATGGCTATCCCTTCAATCAATTAAAACAGTAAGTGGTCGGTTGTTAATCATACCTTCAACTTCAATCATGTGTGATTGAAATTCAACTTGCTTGTTGTTCAGGGCTGCATAGATCCTTGGCATTTTAATGCCCATGTCCTCTATTGTTTCATCTTTCTGAACATTGTGGATGACTCTTGCTTTATCATTTCTGTGGGGGCAATCTCTATACCTATGGTTTCCTTTACAACCCCAACACTCCATAGGTGTTTGCCTTGGCAATTGACCACCCACTTCAGCCTTTCTGGGCTATCTAAAAGATGGCTACCCCTGAGGACTATTTCTGAAAAAGGGAGGCTTGTTTCCCTTCTGCCTCTGTTCCTTCTTGAACTTCTTCTTGTCTTCCCAAGCCTTCTAGAAGGTAGGATTTTCTCTCTGTTGTCCATATAAACATTTTTCTCTTCTTATTGTTTCTTCCATAGACTTAGGGTCATCATATACTAAATCTTGTCACCAATAGAAGGTGGTAATCCACTTAGATACCTCTGACTCTTGACAGTCTCCTCCTTGATGAATGAAACATACTTCAACAGTTTCAAAAATCTTCGTTCGTATTCATCAATGGTCATGCTACCCAATTTGAGTTCAAAGAACTCTTTCATCTTTCTGTCATAATATCTTTTAGTCAAATATTTCTTCTCGAAATTCCTCTTGAATTCCTTCCAAGTGATATCTTTCTCTCTAATGTGATGCACCTGCACAAGCTGATCCCACCGCATGGATGCTTTTCCTTTCAACTGATACATCATAATTCTTCCTTCAACATGAGGGGAATAATTCTACAATTGGAAGTAATTCCTCATGCCTAGTAGCCATGTCTCGACATCTTCTTCCTTCTAGTGTTCTCCATCAAATGTGGGAGGCTTAATATTATTCATTTCTCCTTTTAGTTCATCTACTCCAGACCTCCTATGCTTTCTGGTAGGAGATGGGTTTGAACTACCTTGTGTTTCTTTACTGGAATGCTTTGGGGAGCGACGAGGATGTCCGCTAACACTCCTCGATCTTATTTTCCTCTCAAGGGTCCTGCGACTCCATGTTTTGCTTGTGTCACTCTCCTTTTCCAATTTCTTTTCGATCCTATCCAGGCTCCGCAACAACTTCAAGTTGAATTCACCCTGTTTATCCTGAGTTTTCTTGAGCCTTCTGCTATCAATTCAGCGAGCCTGGGCATATTTCTGCAATCTTTCAATGATTTTCATCATATGCCCTTCCCTATTCATCTCCTTTCCATGCCCATTGGAGTTCGATCCTTCGACTCCCAAGTTGACATTCATTCCTTTTCTTTCATTATCTGAACTGGAGGCAATTTGCGCCTCTTCCATTTCTTTGCACTCAACGAAAACTCTGACTAGTTCTGGCCCTCTTCAAATTCTGCAATCACAACATGCAGACAACCAGAATTTGTCAGGCCATCTTTCCTTAACAAATTACACACATTCAAAACCAACCCGATTCTAAGAAAATGTTTCGAATTCATGAATATTTTGAGCTTTGCTCGGCTCTGTAACTTTTGAGCGATATCCCCCCTCTTTCTTAGTCCCCAACCCATGCAATCATGGGTTGTGACCAAACGCTAGATCACTATCTCTCGAGTTATGGTTATCAAACTCATGACATCGGGTGGATCAACGGTCCACGTGTATAATAAATCCAATGGTTGGAACCCACTGTGGTCCTTTCATCATCAAAGTTTCGGGACTTCGGGACTTCAGGGTTTCGGGACTTCAGACCTCAGAGGTTCCCACACTTGTTTCCTCCAAATATTCCGTCATCCAAAATTCTGATTTACTTTATCCCCTTTGGGCCCATGTCACACAGTTGTTTCCAAAAAACCACGGTGGCACGTGGCATGCTTAGGAGGGTCCACGTCACCTTCAACAACATCATCGGTTCCTACCACGTTCATTTTTCTTTTCGAGAGTTTGGGTTTCAGGATTTTGTGTGTCCACACATCTCACTTTTTCCGATAGCTGAAATCACGAAATCATGATCTGCTCATTCGCTTGATCCTACGACCAATCTCTTTCCTTGCGATCTACGGTGTAGATATTTTCAGGACTTCGGAGTTTCGGGCATCGAGAGTTCGTGCCTCAACACATATCACTTTTCCCGATAGTCGAATCACCGAAAGGTTTCCAGGATAACTCTCCTGCACCTTCTTTAGATCTAACGGTCGTGAGGGATCTCCTCTCCTCCCTACCAGATCCAACGACTCCAACACTTCGTACGTTTCACTCTCTCTCTCTCTCTGTGGACAAATACCACACTGACTACATTTTTGTAACATGACCAAGCAACTCCTTGGCACTCAGAAATAATCTAAGGTTCAAAATTAGTCCCTCCAGACACAATTTCTACCTGAAACCTCGGGTCCAATGGCCCCTTATCTGGCCCATCCAGGCTCAGCGTTGAAAACCTTGGATCTGATACCAAAATGTAACATCCTCATCCCTCCAAAGGCCAAGCAATGCTACCAACACTTATAACTTTATCCCTTTAAAGCTCTAATACCAAAATGTAACATCCTTAGCCCTCCAAAGGCCGAGCAATGCTACCAACACTTATATAACATGCATTTAAATAAATCCAATACATTAACACAGAGTAAGCACATAATTACTGCTAGAATACATAATCCATGGCATTAACAATAATTCATATGCACAACAGTAAACATCATTGCAACAAAATACATGATAATATTGCAAGCATCACAAACATGCATTTAAAAGTTGAATTTAAACACATGCATATACTTATCTTTGAAACTAGATGTAATTCACCAACTGCGTCCAAACCTTCCATGAACCTCCCAGCCTTATACCGTGTTACTCATCACTCTCAGCAGTAGGTCACCTCCGAGATGGGACTAAGCTCCACCAACAGAGAATCCTAGGCTAGGCAAGGTCAATGGGAAGACACCCAGTTACAGAGGAAGGATTTTCTCTTAGGAGTCACTTATTCCCACTGCTCACAGACTCTCATTCCCCACATGCCTGTCCCACCTCAGGAGTATATACTATACACCTTCACTGTCACCAAGATAGTCCTTTGGCTGCTAACCTCTCTTGCCTTGGGCTTCAACAACAGACTGGACCGGAAGTCTTGGAGTTCTGTAGCAGCTACAGGACCCCTTCTAGGAGTTCTTACTTCCTCAACACAATCTCTCACCTGGAGAGAGTTGCTCATAGGTTTTGCAACCTGTTCTTGTGACCAATTCCAGCACAGTGAGGACACAACAACAAGGCTAAAAAACGCACAGTCTTTGGCAGCAACCTCACATGGTCAAGACTACACTGCCACAACATCCCACTGGGATAGCACAACATGACCCAGACAAATTCGGGTTTCTCAATCATGCAACACGTAATGGACTCACAATTATGATTTCAGGATTGCGTAAGGGTTCATAGAGATCTCACGCATAGGCTTGAACTGTCCAGGTAAGGGATCTAAAAACAACACCAAACAAAGGTCGATCCTAGACATTCACGAGTTCAGATGGAGGATGGCGAAATTGGAAGGCCAACCCCCTGAACTCAGGTGATGGCTGGCCGAATGCAGACCCCCAACATAGATTATTCCTATGGTTTTAACTGCATGCACCTGGGTCAACACATGTCACCCATGAAGTTGCATGCGCTCCATCAGCATGCGTTCCTCTCCAGGAACTTAAGACAAAACATATACATTTACATAGTACTTTGGAATAATAATAAACTATTATTCCCAAGGGCTTAAGCCCCTCTTTCTTACCTTTCAAGCCCCTCTCCCTTACCCAGTCTTTGTGGAAGCTTAGTCCCCCATAACTCATTCAGCATGGTCGGTCCACACGTACATATGTTTATCTTTTATTAATAATGTACATAATTACATGTACAAAATCAGGCTCCTGGCCTTTAACAGTTAGGTTCTGGCCTAATAAACACATAAGCTTATAAGCTTATCAATACTTGGCTCACCAGCCTACAAAACATGATTTACAAAACATGATTATAACATGGCTCGTCCTTTGGGATATTACAGCGTGGTTATTTAATCCACAAAAAGTGCATGGTTTTTGATGCCACAAGATTTGTTGTATATTCTTATAATCAAATGGAATTTTAGAGTTTCAATATTTATTATACCTCGGTGAGTTGTCTTTGGATTCAGATTGAAAAGAAGAGATGGCCGCAACTCATTCATTATGATGCTCATCTCTCCCTGGAGATGTCTCAAACCCTCGATCATGAGAAGTTGTTCTCTCAGCCTACCCTCAATCAGTCTCATTTCCTGATGAGATGTTGACTTCTGGAGTCTCAGTGACTGTCGTGGGACCTTCTTCCCGAATGGTTTTGGAGATTTCTCCAACATCCTTTTGGACATAACCTATCCCAACATATAGAGGCCAAACCACTACCTCGATGGGATCCATGATACTTTGTCCATTGACTCCAAGGCATCCTTCTTCGTATCCCATTTTTCCCATCAACTTTAAGCCGATGCATGAAGTATGTTGTTCAAGAAATTTAAAAGAGTCATCAACATTAATCAATAAAGGAACTAAAAATGGTTTATTTACCTTCATCCCAAGCTGATACTCTTGGTCTACTTATAGATATGTGTCTAATTGTTCATGGTGAGAAGGATTAGTGGATGATGCTTCTAAGAATCCTCCTTGGTTTCTAGATGCCTGGATGTCATCTTCACTTTCTTGACAAAGTGTGCATGCATTTACACTGTCATGCTCAAACCCATAATTGGTGAAGTTTCCATGGTCACAAAATGGTCTTATCACCATCTCATTCGTAGAGCCTTCCCCTGCTTGCACCTTCATGGATTGCAGCTACTCTTGCAACCTTTGGTTCTCCTCCTCTGCAACATGCAACAATGTATTCAATCCAACATTCTCTGCTTGAAGGATTTGGTTGATCTCTTGAAGTTCATCGAACCACAAATTTTTTGGCGATCTTTCCATTCTCAGCTTCAACACCTCCAACCTATATCAAGATTTATCTGATACTTGATATGAACCTAGGGGTGATTGGTTTCCAATAATTGTTTGATCCTGTCACTCCTCCAAAGGGTCAGTTATAGATTTTTTTACTTGAGCAGATTGCAATTAAAGTTATATTTGAAGTCTTTATTGACTTGAATCCAAATTGAATTAAAGCCTCTTTTAGCTTCCTTATGTGTTATATGTCATGCTTGCATATAATATTCTATGTGCGGAAATTCATGAAAAGCAACATAAGAACATAATACACATAAGAGATGTAACGCTTCCCTTGATAACGGAGTTCACCTGATGTGGGTTACGTCTCCGGGTCTTGCTCCAAATCTTGACCGCTTTATTCTCATCGTTGTAATGATGTATCTCCTTTACAAGTTGTAAGGACAAAGTCCCTTTCTGGTGATGACAATAAGAGATCATAATGTGATCAGGAATGTTTACAAGATTCACAAGTTCTCATGCTCATGAGGCATCCATGATGCTGACATGGAAATCATTCCCACATACTCAATACAAAAAAAGAGGAAGAATAAGAAATTACCCCCATCATCATGGAGCCATAGAATGCCTTAGATCTGATGCTCAGATCCAAGCATATATGCAGCCCATACATAGATCCCGAAACAACGAGATTCCCGACTACTTTGTTGGCTACTTATCATCCAAGTGCCACAAACTCTCTTTTACATGTAGCTGATTTGTTTATGTGTAATAAGAGAAGAAAATAAGAAATAGAAGGAATAAGTTGGTCTTGCTGCCTTGTTGCAGCCTCTCCATGCTCCTCGAGACATGTATCAAGCATACTATGCTACAACATTCAATGAGAAAATAACATAATAAAAAGCATGCTTACATTGGCTCTTCTAGAATTTAGTCTGTTGATTAGAGTCTTTGTTACTGAAACATACCTCGCCATTGGATTCGCGTCATCGAATTACCCAAAATCGACTATCAAATCATCTCCATTAGACATTGTCACCTTCAGGCCTTCTCTGGACCTCTGCCTTGATCTGTGTGTAAACCTCTACAATAATTATAGTGTCTTTCCTCGAAATTCATGCCGTCATACGACCTGGGTGCACCTCCCTTTTGGAACTGGAAGAAAACAAAATTTAAATAAAAAAGGTGGGCGGATTAACCAACGGGACCGTTTGGTCCAATGGTTGGTGGAGGTAATTTAAAGAGTGTTTATTGGGGAGGTCTCGAGGTCAAACCCATGGGCCTCCCATTTTAATACACCGTTTGTTATATATACAGTGTAAACTGTGGGATTCACCTGCTAACTCTGGCGATGTCGATAGATATGGCGGTATGTGGTTTCAACTGACCAGATATGGCGGATTGGGGGTTGGCGCCAGCCAACCCTGCCTTTTTTTGAAATGTTCGGTTGCTGGATGTCATTGTGCATTTTCCCATTGCCATGTGACCGCCCATGACTAGGCCACGTGGAAACCTTTTATTGGCCCACGTCACCACACTACATGATCATGCCATATCATCCCTGCCGCATCATCTTGCTCGGGTCCCTCTAGGGATTGACACGTGGCTGTACGGATTTCCATGTGGTGCTTTTTCATTGGTCCATGGAATGATCGGAAAACACCAAAAAATGAGTGAGACATGGAAACCTCTGGTGCTACCACATCATCATGACACATGTTGATCTCTGATTGCACCACGTACCTTATACGGATGTTGAAAAAATTCGTAATGATGTATATGTCAGCAGTACGGATGTTGACTCATCCCTGTTGACTGGGCTAGGTTGACCAAAACTTTGACTGTGAATATCTTTCGATCCGTAAGTCCATTTGACGAACCGTTTACACCGTTGGAAAGCTTGCGATGGGCTCTTCACGATGATGTTGTTTTTTTGTTTGAGCTTTGAAGACTTTTAAGTTTTTCACTTTCTCATTTTTCGACGCCATTCTAAGCCTCCTAGGACACTTTTGAAACTTCTGTGATGTTCCCTAGATCCTCCTGGATCAGAAATGGTTAATGAATGATTTTTTTATAGAGCTGTACAATGCACAAGTGTTGACTGTGTGACAGTGTACAACCAGGTGGTACAGAATACTGGCGGTGAATTTTCAATTTTATGCAATTAATAAAATTGTTTGCATGGGTTGTAGTTGACTTTTAATTTAAAAATCATACAATAAATCAAAGTATGGCCTATTATTGTTCTCAATTAAAAGTGTATGACTCTATAGTTAATTAATCGTACAAAGGATAGCTTTATTGTTGTATGGATGATAAAAATTGGTGACTATACGACTGGTACGACAATGATTTATTGATGACTAAAATTGGTGGATTTTGTATGGATCATTGGTTGGTAGTTGGTACGACAGGAGTATGGTAGGATTCCTTCATGCAAATAATTTTTGTATTTTTTTTTCAAATTGTTGTGGAATTTTATTTTTTTTGTTTCTTCCAATATGCAGTGAGATTTTTTTTTCTTCAATGGATTTTTATTTTTAAGTGGCCAAAGGCTGGTTGGTGGTCAAGGACTAGATCAGAGAAACTCTAGAAATTGAGATTGGCTAAAATCCATATCAGCCAATGGCCAAGATTAGAAAAATGAGTTTTTGATACTAAATGTGACAACCAAATATGGATCACCAATTAAGTATCCAAAGTATCTAGAATACAATGTAGAAATCCGCGTGGATAGCAATATATATAAATGCATGAGTAAAATTGATATGATTGTATAAATACAAATGAGAATGAGGGTCATATATATACCAATGAAGAAGTTTCCATTCATGAAGAGACGTGATCTTGCATTATGAAGTGTCTCTCCATTAGTAATGATTAATTATTGATTTATATTTATGTCTGTTACAATAAGAAGGGTAAAAATCCGATGTGTGTAGTTGGTGAAGTAATAATTTCTTCATATTGACACATTATTTTGTGGGAGAGCTCCAATATTTTTGGTGGATTGAATTAGAGGCATCTTAACATGACTCCAAATTGGGAATGGTTTTCTTATGTAATCGCATGTGTTAGAGATATGAGAGTTGGAGTGAACTAGTCGCTTTGTACTCTTATTCATTGTATTTGTTGTCTTTTGTCTTGAGCACTAGGGTTCTTGAGGGAATTCAAGAGAGGAATAGAGTTAAGGTTTTTCCCTAAGGAGATAAGGGAAGCTATGGTTTAGGATGAAACCTATAGGAGAAAAAGGAGTTATTGTGAGAGAATAAGACTAGGATTTTGTGGCATTTGAAAACCCTACTACTTGAGTTGCTCGATGTGGAGAAGATATAGGGATACTATATTGTGTACTTGTGTGATGCAAGTGTAGGTTCCAAGAAGGACTTGCCATTGTTTTGTACTTTCTTATTGTGGATTCTTGGAGTAGCAACCAACTTTAGATGGGAGAAGAGATTCCTAGCTAGGAGTTGGTGGCTAGGTTTTCCTATTTTGGTGGATTCCCTAGCTAGGGTTTAGAGAGATTGACTTGTATCAAATTGTGATAATATGTTGGTATGTACATATACTTCATCTCTTATATATGTATATGAATTTTTTCCATTGTCCAAATATTGTGTACTTGTAGATATTTGAATTTAAGTGTATATTATTTTTTGATTGGGTAGATTCTAGCACTGGTTATGCATGCCGATTTCACATAACTCAAAGTTAAATTGGTTGAGTGATGTAACACATATCTAGAAGACAAATGAGGAAATTTATTTCTATTTTGAATCCATTGTAACAAGTGATTTCAAATTTTTAATATGCTTGGAAAGTGTGCCCTAAGGGCTATAACTTTGTGGTATTAAATTACACTTGAATGGTATTTATTATCTTCGGTTGCCTTATGAAATTGGGTTGAAGAGAAGTGAAATATTTATATTGTAAATTCATATTTGTGATTCAACCCTAAATCCGAAAGTTCACATGAAATAGAACCAGGAAACCTCAAGATTGAGATAAAAATTTTGAATTGACAATAATAAGCATTCTCATGAAATTTCTACATACATGCAACACACACCAATTTATCCGAGTGTGAAACATAACTCCCAAAATTTTTATTATGATGATTTACACAATAGATCCTAAGATATTAAGGGAAGAACTCTAAATAACCCAACTACATGCAAGTACATTAATCATAAATCAAATGTGTAATAATGACTCTACTGAAATCTTATATATACTAATTTTCACTCATTACCCATTTAGGCCTACTTCCCCTCCGACCTACAATTTACATATACATTTTACCCTTATACATCCCCATTAAGGCCATTACATATGTTATAGAGAGATCAAGAGAAAGGTCTCAAAACAACTATTGTTGATTAGAGGTAAAGGGTTAAGAGAGATAGGTTGATTATGATTATGAACCTTGATGATGTTGTATTGTGTTGTGTGCATGAGTATAGGTCAAAAAGAGATATAATAGATGCTCTTTCCAATATGTACATGAGAAAGACTACGGTGAAGTCACAATGCTTTAGACACAAGATACTAATGTCATGGTTGGTGTGGGAGAATCAATGATTTTGCATTTGAACCTTGTGAAGAAGTTGGTTGAGAGGTTGGATTCAACATGAGTGAAGATGTCAAAGGAAGAGAATGGTGTTAGCATACATGTAATTTTACTCAATTCATTAGAAATTTGGGTGATATATTGGAAAACATGGTCCATTTTCTAGATGCTAACAAATTGAAGAGGATACTGCTAGAAGAAGAGAGTAATTGACACATTGTAAAAGACTCGATGTAGGAATCAATGATGTATTTGTAGAGATAATATACTTCTATGGAGACAAAATTGACAAGTGGTAGCATGAAGGAAATTTTCAACTATACTTGTCGGGAAAAGGAAAAAAAGGCCAAGTTTCCAAAGTGAAATAATAAGGGTAGACATCCAATGCGAGAGAACATAATATATGGAGGTGGTTAGTGAAGTAATAATTTATTTATCTTGACATGTGATTTTGTGGGAGAGCTCCAAGATTGTTGGTGGATTGACCCGGGGGCATGCTAACATGACTCTAATTTGGGAATGGTTTTCTTATTACAAGAAGTTGGAGGGATGAGGATGTGTTTATATGGGAAATAATGCATGTTTTAATGTCAAAAGTTGCAACATAGTGTTAGATTTCATATCGATGAAGTAAAGGACTTTTATGGTGTACCACATGTGAAATACATAAAGAACTTATTGTTTGACATTAGCAAGGTGTTGGACATCGATGTTACTACATCCATTCTCAACAATACCAAGTACTCGCTACAGAGGAATGACAAGAATTTTGCTAGAGGCATTAGAGATGAGATGGTGTACAAATTGATTGGTATGTCAACATTTATCTACTCAATGTTGAAATTGAAAAGAAATTTAGAGTAATGTTAGTGTCAGAGATGAAGGTTGAGGAAGCTTGTGTGATCGAGGTGGATGATAAGCTCATGTTGTGGAATCAGAGACCATGACATCTTAGTTATAGGAAACTAGAAAATAATAACAAGATGGTTAGGGGAATTTAAAAGCTTAGTGGCAAGGTGATTCTAGGGTTATTTTAGAGTTTTGTTCAAGGAAAACAACATAGAAAGGAATTTCACCAAACATAATCAATACTTCACAATGTTTTTTTCACACTTTTGATGACATAAATTGCAAACTCATCTCGTAAAGTTGTGCAATTTATAACATCATCACAAATTATTGTTTCATGAGTAGTGTGTCTCTCTTGTCAATTGGATCTAGCCAGAGTGGTTGTGGGATGGAGTGTTATCCTCCACATCCAAGTTCTATTCTCGTAAGTGACATGTTGAGCTCATAATAAGTATATTCTTGTAATGGATTTAAGCCTTGTTGTTGACTTGGCCTTGTGATATATTTTATTGAATTTGCTTAGGACCATGGAGGTTCTCCATGAATCTGAATCTATGACTCAAATCATTAAGAGTCCATTGTGAACATTCTATTTAGTTGTTCCTTGGAGTAACAACGTTATGTAAATTTGTGGTAAGTGTTAACGTGGTTCAAGCTAATGAAAAAAAATATAATAGAAGACAGAAAAATCCCAATTGGTTACATGTTGTTTTTCCTTCCATGGAAATTTCATCAACCATTTTGCAATTATCTTACCCTTTCTTATCTGTTATTGAATCTAGACACCAATGTCGTTCCTTGACTCCCTGCCAATGCTGCACCATTTTTTTTTTCAATTTTATCACTGACCTCTTAAACTTAAAACAAGAAATGCATCTTTGTTGAATATAATGAAGAGTGCAAGGCATACAAATTATATGACTCGAAAGAAATGATTGGAATGTGAGAGATGAATGATTGGGGATGTGAAGTTTTATGAAGATTGTACTTGTCCTTCCAACCCACACACTTCTACTATTGTTTATGAAGATAACCCTCTTGCTGATCTTCAGACTTTTTCACATATTTATACATTTGAGTTGATTAGTTATGCGATAATGGTGATTTTCATAATGATAATGACATGGGTTATGAAAATGAGTAGTGTAGATCGATCTTAAACCCGGATCCAATTTCTTAAGGTGTAATTTTGTTTTTTATTATTTCATTCCATGTCAAGTTTTACATGGTGGGTGTAATTGTTTTTTTTTTAATTGAGCCAACTTTATTTTTATTATTGTTATTTATTTTCAGTTGAACCAAATTTAAAAATTTTAATGTAGTTTTATCTAACATAACATAACACCTCAACATATCCCCATACTAGGCTGTAGAGAACCTCACTACTCTTGGTGCAATGATTACTCTGTAAAGATTAACTTCGGTTTATTGAATTAACAAAATTCATAAAAAGTTAATTAATTTGTTTTAACGTTTTATTTTTATGATAAAAAAGATTGAAGATATATATTTTTTTGTTTTTTATAAATTAATAAGTTATGATGGCCGATAATGTTACAAATATTTTGAAATTGACATCTAATGTGCATACATAAGAAATATTAAGTTAAAATGCTTTTCATCCTCCATTTTCTTAGTATCACAAAGATTGCATATTCCTTATTCCCATGAATTTTCAGGTTTTGTCCAACTCTTAGCTTCACCATGAAGCTAGTAAGAGTTCATTTTTATTTCAGCAATGTTAATTTTCTGATTTAAACTAGATATAGTAAAAGTTTGTCTTCTTCTAATTTGGGTTAACCAACTCTTTATAGTATCTTAACTTTCTCTTGTTTTCTATTTTTTGGTTGCACCACAACTTCTCTTTAAATTGAGTTGTGATAGTGCTTTTAATTGTATCGATATTTTGTAAAGTGGCCTCCTCCTCTATTACCCAATAATAATTCAAGTGAGTTGATTGTAAAGTGGCCTCCTCCTCTATTACCCAATAATATTTTGTAAAGTGTTGAGTTGATTGTTTTTTCTTTTTCTAGTGATGTGGATGTGGGCATTTATTTTTCAAATGTTTGTTCTAGTGGAGAAAGTAGTGATAGGAACTTGCCTAAGTGAGTTGCAAAAATAATTGATGTTGTTGGTGCTGCTATAGGTGATCCTTTTGAGCCAAGAAGGACTAGAGGACAAAACAATCATGCTCTCATTCCTACAAAAGATCCAACTAATTGTCAACAAGATAAATGTAAAGAGAAGGAAAAAATGGTATGAAGAAAGAGTATAATTTATTATTATTATTTTTTATTCTAATTTTAAGGTCATCACCAAGCTAGACACCAAATTGGTGTAAGAGACCCCCTAGTTTTTGGGACAAGGGACCCTCTTTGTGCAACAATTTGACTGATAAAGTTTATGGAGGTGTACATAATCTACCCCCCTCAATATTTCAACCTGTGACCTCCTAAGGGGAAACACATGTTCTTAACCATTAGGCTCACTCAAGCTGAAAAATTTGGGAGTTAGTGCCACTTGAAGAGATCAAAATTTGATTAGTTGTAAATGGCAATGAAACAAAACACAAGTTAAATAGATAAATTAATAAACATATATAAAGATTAGTTGTTAAGGGTTTCTTACAAAAAAGGAGCTCATTATGAAGAAATATTTACTCCAATTTCTTTAAATGATCTTCCCTTAGTAGAAAGCTTTAAATAAAAAATCTATCAAATGGATGTTAAAAACATATCTTGAATGGTGTTTTTAATTTTTATATGGAACAAGGACTTGGTTTTATTGATGAGGAAAATCATAAGTATGTTTGCAAGTTGAAGAAATATTCATATGGTTTAAAATATGAACCCAAAGCATGCAATGCTAAAATTGATAGGAATTTTTTGAAGAATGATTCCAAATATGTATATAAAGAGGGGGGATGATGAAATCTAGGTTGTGATTCTTTATGTGCATGATTTATTGATTACACACAATAATGATGGCATGATAAAAACTTTGAAAGCAAACTTTAAGAAAACAATTTATATGAATGATATTGGTCTACTTCATCTTCTTGGAATGCAACTATGGAATCTTGATGATGCCATTTTTCTATCTCAATATAAATATGATATTAATGTTTTTAAGATTTTTTAAATGACTAATTGAAAAATTCCCCACTCCTTTTCAGTCTGGTGTGAAATTATCAACAAATTGTCCTTTGAAATAAGTTGATCCTACTTTGTATGGACAACTTGTTGGGAGTTTACTTTATTTGAATTAATCTAAAGAATATAAATCATTTGAAATTGATTTGGTTTCTAGATTTATGTAGAATCCAAAGGAAACCCATCGGAAGGAAAACAACTCAATGAATTTTGAGATATATTAAAGGCTTGTTAATTATGGGATTCATTATGCATATGGTGGAAAAATTTCACATCTTGGCTATGTAGATTAAATTGAGGTGGTGATCCTAATTGTATAAATCCTACAACAAGTTATATGTTTCAAGTTGGTCCCATTGTAGTTACTTGATCAAGTAAAGTGTAGAGTGCTAATTCCTTACCTTTTGTGACTCTAGATATAGAACATTAGAGGGTGCAAGGAAGTAGTATGGATCAAGAATATCTTATATGAGCTCAATTTTTTTAAGGAAAGACTACAAAAATTATATGTGAAAACCATAGTGCAATTTAGTTGGCAATGAATCTAAACTCTCATACGAAGACCAAGCATGCCGAGCTAGAATTTCTCTACATCTCTTATGTAGAATGGAATTGTTGAATTGAAGTTTTGGAGAAGTGAAGAACGAGCAACACACATTCTCACCAAATGTTTGACAAAGGTAAAGTTCATGAAGTTGAAATCTATACTTTGAATGAGGGAAGTTGAAATTAATGAGAGATGTGATGCAATATCATATTTCTCATCTTCTTTTTGATGTATTTTGTGTCATGTCTATAGCCCATATTAAGGGGGATGTTAGGATATGTAATGCCACCTAGTGACAACTTATGTAATGCAAATTTTGGTGTAACTCTTAATGACACCTATGAGAAGTTGTTTGAATCATTATTTACCCATAGTGGTCCTCTTATGTGGCCCTTCAAGGAAGTATCTTAAGAAGTTAGTTATGTTTATTAATGATATTTAATTAATTTTTAGTGGCTTCCCATAGAAGGTTAGTTGTGTATAAATAAAGGGCTCATTTTCGTCATATGACAACACAACACAGCAAGGAGATGGAATTTTATGATAGAATCACATGTATATTATGACACACAAGTGTTGTTTTGAAACTTAATGATAAACCTTGGAGCATAGACTCCACCACTAAACCTCCTATGTAAGTTTTTCTCTTATATGTTTGTGTTGGTTTTTCTTTGATAAATTGTTGTGAATGCTAGTGAAGTGAAGACATAGTTATGGAGATATTTTGTGCATAAATTATACAATTAAAATATTATTAAGCCTCATCAAAGTTTATTACACCCACCTATTTATGCATAATAACATAATATTTATGTAAAATTTGATTTTATCATAGAATTTGAAGGGTTGAAGGCCATATCATTATATAACTAGCATAAATCAATCTTAACCCTTAATTTATTAAACACAAATAGGGGTCATGAAACTTGAGGAGTAAACCCCAATGTTTTTTGAATCTATATCGACATGCAATATATGCAAGGTTAAGATGGATCTATGAGATTATTTATAGTTTTTAAAATATGACAAGTAAGAGAAATGACACGTTGACTCCCTTTTTTAACATTATGGTAACTGTTAAGAGAAATATGTCATCTATTTTTTTTTTTTAATTTCTTTAGCATTACATGCATGCATTGGAGAACTATTGAAGATCTCCCTCCCCCCAAGCTATAAAGAACCTTTCTTCTATTAGTGCAATTCTTTTCATGGTTAGTGACCATAACCTCTCCAATTTTTAGGAACATATAAAAAAGTCATAAAATTTTGGTTTATTGTATAGATATCCATAAGGATCAAGAAATGTTCAAGGCAAAAATGTCTCTTGAGATTGAATAAAAATTGGGCATGTTATCGCACAAACTGTAGGTTGGGAAAATCCTGACCCAATCCAATGAGATGGAAATAACCATGGGAGAGTCTACCCACTGTTACCTTAGGAAAACCTTCCCCTTGCTTTAGTGAAGTATAAATCCAACACAAGGGGGAAATACCGAGTGACCCTAGGGGGATTGAGATGAGATAAAGGAGGATGCAATGTAAACCACCCCTATATTCAATGATGAAGGAAGTAATAGGTTGAAAATGAGGTCTTGGGAAGTGAAAAGCTATTTCCAATGATTGATCGCGACAAAACAATGTTAATGCAACTTGTACAAGACCAAAAATAGCAAGATCAACCTCTAAACCAATGAGGGATCAGAAATTTAAGATTTTTTTACCTAAATTGAAGTGATATGTAGAGTTATAACATCAATGAACAAAGTACAACAACTTCATAAATGACCATAAAAAAAACACTAAATGATTATTGGATAATTAGGCACCAAACAAGCATATATTTATGCAATACTTAAGCACGTGTTTTGATGATATATAAGGGATGAAAAAATATGTTATCATAATTAAACCAGGGAATCCTTATGGCTGCAACAAAATTCTTCTACAGTAGCGATATTTGACCATAGAAAATCACAAGTTAAATTTCCAACTGAAAGCCCTTGACACAAAGAGTAATTAGCACTATTTACTTGTAAATTTCAACGGTAGATGATAGAGTAAATGAGAGTGATTAAGTGATTTTTCTACAGCTGTGATGGCTGTAGCTTGAATTCTATTACAGCTGTATAAATCTTACACTAAAACAAGATGCCCTGGAGGCCTTGTATATCTTATAGCAGGTAGAAAATTATTGGCCACTTGAACAAATCAAATCACAAGTTTTCACATTTACCAATGCATTAATATTATATCTCCAGTGAAAATTATATTAGTGTCTTTCCATTGGGTGATGGAGTCCTTTGATTACTAGTTAGGTTCTAATATTTGTCTAGGGGTGCAAGCTCTTTTACTCCCTAGAGCAAGTAAACCCTAATAAGGATAAAAATCTACTAAGGTGTAAGCCCTTTTACTTCTAGTAGCAATCCTTTAAAATGAGAATTCAATGACAAGAGGAATAATATCTTGATGGAGGGTGTATTCCCTTATACTCCTCCAAGGTTTTAGACAAATTAACCATGAAATTAACAAGATCACATACAAATTGCAGAAAATCCTAATAATTCACAAAGATAGCATGCATAAACCCTAGTTTTCACAAGATAAGTCACCAAAACTAGAAAATAAGTACCTCCAAGAGATAGCGCATATCATCCATTCACCAAGATAGAGATACACCATATATAAACACTGAGAATAGAGTCATCCGATTTTCCCAAGTGGGCCAAAAATTTCAGCCAAATAGTTTCTCTCTCAAAGGAGAGTTATGATGAAAATGAAATAGAAATAATCCTTATTTATAAAAATCCTCTAGAAAGTGTTTGTCCACTTGAATTTGGGGTAAACCAAAAAGTAAGGGGTCAAAAACCCTTAATTTTCCCCTTTACAACATAAAATTTAAATTTAACTTAAAAATGCACAAAAGAAACCCTAAAAATGACGTCATCTCCTTAATGAGTGATGTTTTGGAACTTTGGTCAAGTCATTGGGGATGAAATATATAGTGCTATGCCTCCAAAAGACACGTGTCCTCAAGCCAAGGTATCCTCCTCAATGCAAGATATTTTCCCATCAAAAGTGCCAAGTGTCCATCACCACCACTAAAACCCTAGCCCTATTGTGACGTCAAGCCCTCCAAATGTGACGTTTTTACCTCCAAAGGAAAAATGTTGGGCTTGTAGGGGTTAGGTGAGGTCATCCAAGGTGTATCTCAAGCCTCCAAAGTCTACCATCATCATCCGATATGTGGGCCATGGTATCCAACCTATGGGATTCATTCTCTAAGGAAGCCCAAGCTAGGCTTGTTCCTCCAAAATTGTCCACCAAGCAAGGTCCTGAAAAGACAATGAACACACCCTCCAAGTATCTCAAGTCAAAAATATCATGATAAGTAAATCAAATCAATAAAAGATTCACCTAATCATGTGCATAAAAATCCACCTCATCAAATTAAACAAGTTCTCAAAGACCCTATGCAACTTGTCAAGTTTAGGTATGGGAGGGTTGACAAAGTGACCTATTGGGTGAATCGTTCCCTAAGTCAAGGAGTGTTTCCAAGAGGATCGTAGTGTCTGATTTATGGGTGACTTTGTAGAGGGTTTGTTTCACCTTCGTTTTCAATGCATCCTTTTTCCAATCCCACTTATTGCCTTTTTTTTTTAAGATGTTTCCAGGTTGAAGCCAAGATGGGGATTTTACCTAAGCATGAAACAAATTTCCCACCTTGAATATACCTTGGTCATATTATTCTTCCCCAAGTTGAGGAAAATGTGTGGGACTTCTACCTAAGCATGAAAAACATTGCCCATACACACTCTACCTTGGTTGACATTTTTACATTGTTTTTTTCACAGGTCCCATCAATTTCTTATGAGAGACATTTCATTGTCCTCGGGATCCCTTGGAGAGAATCTAGAGGGTTTATGATTGGATTTTATATTTTTCCATCTACAAACCTCTGGGCCTTCAACCCCTTCCTCCCATGAAATGAGGGACAATTCCTTCTTGGGCTAGTACACCTGAAAATCCGAAAAGATAAGGAGGTGAGGGGATGATGTGTGGAAAGTGGTAAGTATGATCGGGAATGACATAATAAACTGTCGAGGGGACCTCCTAGTAGCAATCCCATCCTTAAGGGTGACCACTTAATAGAGCACAATGTCAACCACCAAGGTGAAACATGGAAAAGAGAATAACTTCCTAGCAGACATTACATAATCAAAAGCATCTTTTAAACGCAACAGACTCAAATGCCTCAAATATTGAAATGACACTTACCATAATACATGTCTTGTACCTCATGGAGCAATATCCAATGAATTTCAAAAGCAAGCTGGTGTGGCAGATAACATCATGATGGATATGAGATATGTGGTGGTGAGGTGAGCCTTTTTTTTTGGAAGCGGACATTGTCAACCATTTATCTCTCGGTACTCCATGTATGCAACCCGAGGGCCTCAAGACATCATCTCCTTATTTATCCCTAGGAAATGGGGATAACATCTGGCTCCTACTCGGGGACATGTACTTGTTTAGAGTGCATGAGAACCTCAACGTCTCATGGGAAGACCTGCGCCTACACTGAAACATTAAAATGTAAAATCTAGAGTGGCTCTATCACCCTTTGTCCATATACATCAAAATCAAAAATTTCAAAATTGGCAACTAATATAGGAGATAATTTTTCAGTTTTTAAAAAATTTCTAAACTAAATATGTAATATGATGAAAGCAATATGAAAGTAGAGAAAAATGAAACATGGAAGGATGACATGAAACTAAGCTATTATGAGCAATCAAGATGCAAATGAAAGAAAAAAAGATGAACTACCTACTTACCTGGGCATTGGGCCCCGATGATCAAATGTGGTTGGATGTTAAGTGAAAACGTACAACCAGTGAAACCAATTGATCATCTCATCAAGGTTCCCCCCCTGTGCTTAATTATGTAATACAACAAAGATAATTCAAGAAAATAATGGTCATGAGAATAAATACACATATAATCAGTCATGAAATGAAACTCATGGAGATGGGTGGAAGGGAGGAAGTCCTGTTGGAAAGAGAAACCATTGGCTTGATCATCCCAACAGTCCTGCATAAAAGTATATCCATAAGCCCGATCAATCCATCTTTGAATAGGAATACCATGAACAGACGACGAATCATCTTCATATTCACTTAGAAAATCATTTCTCCCTAAAGGATGATAAAATATAAGAGATCCCAAGAAAACCTTATGATTCCCCAGAGAAGAGGAAAAAAGATAAGGGACAAACTCAGGTCCTAAGAAGGACTCTTTTCCCACATCCAAAATATATTTCTTCTTCATCTGCAAATCCTTCCAAAGGGACCCAAGAAGAAAACACTGCTGCTCTGTGATATGAGTCTTTGAATGCTATGGAATGTCCACGTATTGGTATCCATCTAAGTCCGAGGGCGAAGGTAGTTGAAACTTTTCATAGAAAAAACATGTATCCCCAAAAGGATATGCATCACAACTCCCAAAGGATGACTGAAGATTGCCCTAATTATTCTGCGACAAGTAATCCTTGAATGGACATAAAAAATCTATAACCATATCATCATCAGGCTTCCAAACATCTGAATCATATACACATGAAGACCAACCCTATGAAGATGACAACTCAAATTATTTTTCTTGAGAGATACCTTCAACGTCGTAAATAGGATCTCCATAAAAAATGATTCAACCCACACCCCATCTACATCTCCCAACATGTATGAAATCATCAATATGTTTATCAACCATGTCAGAATGGTCCTCCACAATATCATCCGCATAACTTATGCTGATCATTTATTCATCTTCATGTGTAGGAAGCAAGACAATTTCATCTTCTTTCAAAAGGAAAGAAGATAGCAATGTCTTGTCAAAGCCTTTTGCAAGAGAAACTTCATCGAGATATTTTTGACAACTTTCTTCATAGATCTCTTTTTCTAGCACTTCTTCATTGTGGACCTTCTCTTTGAGATTTTTTTAATCTTAATCTTAAATGAGTTTAGAGACTTCTTCAGGCATCAAGAATGATTGATCTTGAGCTGGAAGGCCCTCTTGGTAACCATATTTATTTGTCACAGTGTCACACAGTGAATTTACTCCAAAATAGGAAATGGAAACCTCCCATGCCATGTTTAGGGTAGGATTCCTCTCACAATTTTGAAGGATATCGTTGTATTTTTATTTTCTTTGCACAAAGAGATTGACCATGAAGTCCTTATTATGGAAGTGTTCAAGTAATTTTTCACATAACTCATTGTCTTCTTGTATGTTTTCCTTGAAGCACTCAAAATTTTCCTCATTACTATCATCCTCAATCTCTTCTTCCTCAACTGCACTTTCATCAGTTTTTAGAAGAAGCATTTCTTTCAAACTTTCAATAAGATCTGGAAGAAATGAACATCCCTAGAGAACATCCTAAAGGTATTGAATAGTATCTTCGTGCTTCTGATTTCTAGGGCCCCAATGCTTGAGTAAGTCTCGGATAAGGTTTATTGAAGAAGAAATACTTTTAGGTCTACAAGAATGTTTGATCCAATCTATTCTCCTTTCTTCAAGAGATAAGAGGAACAACCGCACAATCACATATTCTTGTTCTATGTTGTAGTGTATGATGAGTTTAGAAAACTCAGTGACATGTGCAATAACTAAGGATGGATCACTGTCAAACTTAGGGATGTGAATCAAATTTTTCATCGGGAATTTATTTGGATACCAATAAATAAAATGAACACCCAAGGTTTTGTATGCCTCATTAAAGTGCCACAGAGACATCTTTCCATCATTTGGATAAAAATTTCAATGGAGTTTCCATATCAGATCAAGGTTCATCAAAGGATGGAAAGGGTAATTAGGGAAAGATAGGTTCTTGGATGGTGGAGTCACCAGATAATCTTCAAGAAGAGCTCATCAAGGATGGAAGGGGAACGTCATTCAAGTGGAGTTGCCAGGAAATGTAGGGGTAAAGGATTTGGGATGGAATCTTGCCAAAGTGTTTTTAGGGACCGAAAGAGGATTCAAAATCCTCCCCACCAATGACGCCAAAATGTTATCGCAAAAACTGTAGGTTGGGAAAATCCCGACCCAATCCAATGAGAGAGCGATAACTGTGGGAGAGTCTACCCACTGTCATCTTAGGAAAACCCTCCCCTTGCTTTAGTGAAGGATAAATCCAACAAAAGGGGGAAATCCCAGGTGACCCCAAGGGGATTGGTATGAGGTAAAGGAGTATTTAATGTAAACCACCCCTATGCTCAATGATGAAGGAAGTAAGAGGCTGAAAATGAGGTCTTAGGAAGTGATAAGAGGTTTCCAATGATCGATCCCTATAAAACAATGTCAGTGCAACTTGTACAAGACCAAAAATAACAATATTAGACTCTAAACCAATGGCGGATCAACAAGTTAATCTTTTTTTCCCTAAACTACAAAGATATGTAGAGTTATAACAACAATGAACAAAGTATAGCAGCTGCAAAAATGACCATAAAAAAACACTAAATGATTATTGGATAATTAGGCACCAATAAAGTAGATATTAATCCAATACTTAAGCATGAGTTTTGATGATATATAAGGGATGAAAAAAGATTTTATCAACAATAAAATAGGGAAGCCTTATGGCTGTAGAAAAATTATGCTACAACAGTGAGATCTAAACATAGAAAATCACAAGTTGAATGCCCAAATGAAAGCCCTTGAAACAAAGAGTAATTAGCACTATTTATTTGTAAATTTAAACATTAGCTGAGAGAGTAAATGAGAGTGATTAAGTGATTTTTTTGCATCCCTAATGGTTGTATCTTGAATTCTATTAAAAAAATATCAATCTTAGGCTAAAACAAGATGCCTTAGAGGCCTCAGATAGCTTATAGCATGCAAAAAAATATTAGCCACTTGAACAAATCAAATCACAAGTTTTCACGTTTACCAATGCATTAATATTCTATCTCCAGTGATGGTGTCCTCTCATTATTGGTTAGGTTCTACTATTTCTCTAGGGGTGTAAGCCATTTTACTCCCTAGAGAAAGTACACCCTAACAAGGATAAAACTCTACCGGGGTGTAAGCCCTTTTACTTCTGGTAGCAATCCTTTAAAACAAGAATTCAATGATAGGAGGAAAATTATCTTGATGGAGGGTGTATTCCCTTATACTCCTCCAAGGGTTTAGACAAATTAGTTATGAAATTAACAATATCACATACAAATTGTAGAAAATCCTAATAATTCACAAAGATATCATGCATAAACCCTAGTTCTCACAAGATAAGTCACCAAAACTAGAAAAGAAGTACCTCCAAGAGAAAGCAGATAGCATCCATTCACCAAGAGATAGATACATCACATATAAACATGAATAAATAGAGTCATGCGATTTTCCCAAGAGGGCCAAAAATTTTAGCCAAATTGTTTCTCTCTCAAAGGAAAGTAATGATGAAAATGAAATAAAAATTATCCTTATTTATACAAATCCTATAAAAAGTGTTTGTCCACTTAACTTTAAGGTAAACCACAAATTAAGGGGTCAACAAACCTTACTTTTCCCCTTTACAACATAAAATTTAAATTTAACTTAAGAAATGCACATAAGAAACCCTAAAAACGACATCATCTCCTTAATGAGTGACGTTTTGTCACTTTGGTCAAGTCGTTGGGGATGAAGGAGATAGCACTAGGCCTCCAAGGCCATGTGTCCTCAAGCCAATGTATCTTCCTCACTGCAAGGGATTTTCCCATCAAAAGTGCCACATGTTTATCACCACCACTAAAACCCTAGCCCTAGGGTGACATCAAGCCCTCCAAATGTGACGTTTTGACCTCCAAAGGAAAAACCTTAGGCTTGTAGGGGATAGGTGAGGTCCTCCAAGGTGTCTCTCAATACTCCAAAGGCTACCATAATCATCCGGTGTGCGGGCCATGGTATCCAACCTATGGGATTCATGCCCCAAGGAAGCCCAAGCTAGGCTTGGTCCTCCAAAAATGTCCACCAATTAAGGTACTGCAAAGACAATGAATATGCACTCCAAGAATCTCAAGTAAAATGTATCATGATAAGTAAATCAAATCAATAAAAGAGTCACCTAAGTATGTGCATAAAAAAACACCTCATCAAATTAAACAACTGCTCAAAGACCCTATACAACTTGCCAAGTTTAGGTATGGGAGGGTTGACAAAGTGACCTATTGGGTGAATCATTCCCTAAGTCAAGGTGTGTTTCCTAGGTGGACCCCTTTCTAAGCCATGTGTAGAAGATGAAATGGATAGGGGCAAGAATTTTGGGCATGAGGTTCATGACATACCAAGGATCACATGTCTCATTTATAGGTGCATTTGTAGAGGGTGTGTTGCACCTTCGTTTTGAATGCATCCTTTTTCCAAGCCCACTTATTTCCTTCTTTTTTTAAGATGTTTCCAAGTTGAAGCCAAGGTGGGGCTTCTACCTAAGCATGAAAAACATTTCCCACCTTGACTCTACCCTGGTCACATTATGCTTCCCCAAGTTGAAGACAATGTGTGGGACTTCTACCTGAGCATGAAAAACATTTCCCACAGATGCTCTACCTTGGTTGGCATTTTTGCATTGTTATTTTTCACAGGTCCCATCAGTTTCTTATGAGAGACATTTCATTATCTTCGAGATCCCTAGATGAAGATGGTTAAGTCCTTTTGGATGCAAGTATGTTGATCAAATCTCTTTGTTTCTCATTCAAGGATAGCAAGAATGATTGCGTTAAAACATCTTCCTGGGTTATTTGATACCAATGAATGAATTTTACAAACTCGACAACATGTGTGATGGTTGAACATGGATTACCATCAAATTTTTGGATATCATCCCATTCTTTTAATAGGTATTCATCATATACATCCATGATTCATTAGTGGATTTGCCAGATGAAGTTTATGAAAATCTAATCAAAAGTGAAAAGGGAACTTCCCTTAAATGGAGTCACCAGGCAATCTATGGGAAAAGGCTTTGGGATCAAAGCTTTCCAAATTGTTGTTAGGGAACAAAGAGGATTCAAAATCCTCCCCGAAAATGACGCCAAAATGGTATTGCACAGATTGTAGGTTGGGAAAATCTCGACCCAGTCCACAAATGTGAGACAACTATGGGAGCAACTACCCATTGTCACCTTATATAGATACTCCCCTCGCTTTAGTGATGATAAATCATCACAAGGGTTGAATCTCATTGACCCTAGGGGGATTTGAGATGGAAAGTGGTAGGATGGCCAATGAAACCTCTATGAGTCAATTTTGGAGGTGGAAAGAGGCTTGGAAAATAGTCTCGTGGAAGGGTGAATGATTTCCAATGGTTTTGTATATGTAAAACAATGTTAGCCCACCAAGACAAGACGGTATATTACAATGTAAGCCTCAAAATAGAAGGGAAATCAGCAAGGTAATATTGTTGTCCCAAAAATTAAGAATATATCAGAGTTATATCAGCAATGAGTAAATTGCAATAGTTTCACAACTAACCATCAAAGTCATCAAAATATTATTGGATAATTAAGCACTAAACATGTATATAGTTTTCCAATATTTAAGCACAAACTTTGATGGTGAAATAGGGCTGTTAAATGAAGTTATCAACAAAGTATTAGGGGATCCCTATGGCTGTGGATTTTTTTTTATAAATCAGCAAGTTCCAACCATAGAAATCAACAAGTAAACCATAAAAAATATAGTCAGTGAGCAGTAGAACAATAATCTAGGTTTACAAGTAAATTTCAACTGTGGAAAAGTGAGTAAATGATGAAAGAAAATGAAGTTTTTTGCAGCCCTAATGGCTGTGGAATTAAATTTATTAAAACAATAATATCCTTGGCTAAAATAGGATGCCCTTAGGGCATAAGAAAGCTTATAACACAGAAAATATTCCAACTTGAACAAATACAATATCTCTCAAAATCACGTATACCAATGCAATGATTTTATTTCTCCAATGAAAATTTAGATTAGTGCCTTATCACTGGGTTATGGACTCTTCTTGTGTAAGGTTATATCTACTACTTCTCTAGGGGTGTAATCCCTTTTACTCCCTAGAGCGAGTAAATCTAACAAGGTTAATGTAGGAGGGTGTAAGCCATTTTACTCCTCCTAGCAACCTTTGCAATAACTTATCCACTTAACAATAATGATAGACTTGGTGGAGGGTGTATGCCCTTATACTCCTCCAAGGGTCTAAGCAAGAATAACCATGAAATAAGAAAGAAACACCAGCAATATGCAAAAATTCCTTAGCTATTCCAAGAAAATAGCAAGATAAACCATTATCTACCAAGAAAATTCCATCACCATAGAAAAAGACAACAATCCAAGAGATAAGACACCACTTTATCTCCAAATACAAGTGTTAAGAATAAAAAAATTGCAAAAGGGATAGAGATGTGATTTTCCCAAGAAGGGAAAAAATTTCAGCCAAGTCTCTCACTCAAGAGAGAGTGAGTTATGATAAAAATGAAATGAATTTGATCCTTATTTATACAAAACCTCTAAAGGTGTGTGTCCACATTTAATTAGTGTAAACCACAAAGTAAGGGGGCCACCCCCTTTATCTATCCCCTTTACAAATTAATTTGATTTTAACTTGAATTTTGCACAAAAATAAACCCTAAGGGTGTTGTCTTGGCATATTTAGCAAGTTGTTGATTTTGAAGGTGAATTATTTGGGCCTCCCAAGGCCTTGTATTCATGGTCCAAGGGATTCTCTTCATCAAAACATGTCAATCCTCCAACAAGCTATCATCATAGCCACCAAACACTAGCCCTAGTCAAGATGTCAAGGCCCAAAATGAAGCATTTTATCCTCCAAAGGAACTTCGTTGGGATAGATAGGGATAGGTGTCAACTTCAAGGTCTCCTCCCTTGCCTCCAAAAGCAACGTCCATCCTATGTCTTTCCTCCAAATTATGGGTCATGGAATCCAACCTGTGGGTTTTCTGCCCCAATGAAGGCCTAAGTTGGGCTTGTTCTTTCCAAACATCTATCAAACAAGGTCCTTCAAAGACAGATGAGTGTGCCCTCAAAGGGTCTCAAGTCAAATGTATCATGGCAAGTAAAATCACATTTAATACAAGAGCCACCTAAACATGTGCATCAAAACTACCTCATCAAATTAAACAAGTGCTCAAAGACCCTATGCAATTTTCCAAGTTTAGGTATGGGAGGGTTGTCAAGGTGACCTATTGGGTGATTTATTCCTCAAGTCAAGGAGTTTTTCGTAGGTGGATCCTCTCTAAACCATGTGAAGAATATGAACTGGATGGGGTAAGATTTTTTTGCATGGGGTTCATAACATAAAAGGGTTTGTATTGTCTCATTTATGGGTTCCTTTGTAGATGGTGTGTTGCACCTTCGTTTTCAATGCATCCTTTTTCCAAGCCCATTTATTTTCCATTAATTAATTATATTCCAGAACAATTGGGTACTCCAAATGGGTAACATAAGACTTGAAGGAAGTACCACTATGTCACTTGAAGCTGAAGGTACACAAAGTGCCATGTGGGTAAAGAAAAGGGTATACCACACCTCTGTAGATCCCTCAACAAGTGGGACATTTATATATGTGAAATTAACTTTTCCAGGTCTTTAATTATTTTAAGAGAAATGTTTCATTGTTCTCAAGATCTCTTTAGGAGAGCATATAGAAGGTTTTAATTTTGGATTTTATCTTTTTCCTACTACATTCCCTTGGGGCCTTCAGCCCCTTCTTCCCTTGAAATGAGGTACAATCCCTTAATGGTTTAGTACACTCAAAAAATCCCAAAAGATAAGGAGATAAAAATGATGAAGTGTGAAAAATGATAAGTATGATTGGGAATGACCCGATGACTCGTCAAGGAGACCTCCTAGTAGCAAACCCATCCCCAAGGGTGACCACTTACTAGGGCACAATGTCAACCACCAAGGAAAAATAGGGCAATGAGCATAAATTCCAAGAAGACGTTCTCTAATCAAAAGTAGCTTTAAATGCAACAAACTCACATGCCTCAAGTATTAAAGTGACACTTACCACAATACCTGACTTGTACCTCATGGAGCAAGACCCATTGTCTTCCAAAAGAAAGATGATTTGGTGAATGACATCATGAATAACCAAGAATGCATGGTGGTGAAGTGGGTCTCTATCTATGCATGTGGATGTTGTTAGTCATCTTTCTCTCGGTACTCCATGTCTGCAACCCGAGGGCCTTGAGACATCATATCCTCAGTTATCCCTAGAAATAGGGGATAACACACCCAATATGAGTTGGTATAACTAACCAATGGGTCTGATTCATTATTGCAATATTTCATACCAAGTTGATAAGTTCCCTTGATATAACAAACAATCCTCTTTGCAAACTTCTGGTGCCTTTCTTACAGATCTTGCATGAATTGGGAAACCACACTAAAAACAAAGAAAATATTAGGTTGATTGTGAGTTAATTAAGTAAGGCTACCAACCAAGTGTTGATAGAGGCTCATGTCAAATTTCACATAATCACATTCTTTGGTCAACTTCTCTCTCAGGCTGAAAAGGTTCGACACAAGACTTTTACATCTTCCATCTCAATATCTGCAAAACACCAATTACATATTTAGGTTGGGAAATAAATATACCATTGTCCATTTGCAAAATTGGGATGAAAAAAAATAAATGTAAGATACCAAGTTCAATCATTTCCAATGTATCTGCCAATTGTTTCTTCATATCCAAAATTAAATCAACGTTGCTTCCAGTAATAACTAAATCATCCACACATAGTACAACAATTAAGATTTCACCTTTTACATGTGAAACATAAATACTATGATCTCATTCACAATCTTTGAATCCAATATCAACAAATAAATGGTCAATATTCCCATACCAATCCCTAAGGGCTTGATTCAAACAATATATGGACTTCTTCAGTTGACACTCTAGACTAGTATCCTTTTCAAAACCTGGGGGGGATCTTTTTCCCTCTTCTCAAATGATTTTTTTTGGAAGTGGGAGATCGATTGCACCTGATCAACTTACAGGAAAGATATTCTATGAAATAAGACGACTAGGGGCTTGATCCACTCAACCCCAGAACCAAACATCTGTCACACCATGAAAGTGGCTTTGGAGAGTAGTAGTATCTAAAATGACTCGGTTCAGAATTACTTTCACCGAAGCATTCTTTCTCTTAACGATGCTCACAATGATAGTTGCACTCTTATTTAGAACAACAATAGATCTCTCCCTTCGATTCCTTTGACCCTTATATAGTTAGTGCTTGTCTTAAGATCTCTCTCCTTACTTTATAACCCCTATTAATAGAATCAAGATCATGGAAAGGTAAAGTGCTCTCTATCTCCAACCAACATCGATCTCTAAAACACATATTAGATACTTTTGTAATATCTCATGTTGGAGAGAAAATGAGCCATGAAAGTGAAAGAATTTCATTTTCACTCTAATAAAGAGTGGAGTTTATGCACTTATTTTACTCATCTAGTGGGTGGCCAGTTACATGAAATTAGACACAATTGTTATGGAGTTATTCTTCTTGTCCCTTTATGTCACTCCATATAAATTTATTTAGTCATATCTCAATGAAGAAAAGAGCTTTTGACATTCATATGATGTACCTCCCATAAAAAACGAGCAACAAGTGAAAGTATCAGTAGAGAATAATTCATCTTTGCAATAGGGGTAAAGGTTTCAGTGTAGTTGATGTCTTATTGTTGAGAAAATCCCTTTTCTACCAAATGAGAGTTGTTTCTTTCAATAGTGCCACAATGTGTGAACTTGGTCTTATAGACCCATTTGACACTTCAACACATTCTTCTTTTCAATTTAGGAACTAAATCCCATGTTTCATTCTTCGTCAAGGAATGGCATTCTTTAACCATAACATTCTCCCATTTGGGCTGACCATGTGCATCTGCATATGTATTTGAATCACATGCTTCTAGCACATGTGCCATCAGAGAAACACTACCACATTGTTTCTGACTTCTATTCTTCCTCGAGTCATTGATACCTCCCACAATATCTTTAGCAAGTTCAATTGTCTTATCAACCCATTAGGGTAGACAAGTATTATGCAATGAAAAGGTTCATGTATCAACAAATTCACCAGAATACCTCTTAGGGAGTGAAAAAAATGGTAATTGATTTTGTAGTCGATGATTGATTACAAGTCAAAGTAGGTAGATAAGTCATCTATCTAGTTGATGCTCCAATATGATACTCACTCGATCCAATCTATGTCACAATTTCAAAAGGATCATTATTCATCAAACTAGAAGAGGAATTAAATAGCTTAATACATGTGGTCTTCTCATCAAAGACAACATCTCTTTTGAGAATGATTTTCCATTTGATTGGGTCAAACAATCTATAGGCCTTCGACTCTTCAGAGTCCCATCATGATGAAAACATGAATTTTTGCATATGGTTTTTCCTACAGTCATCTGAAATGTGCATCCACGCAATACATCCATGCATTATAAGTTTTATGAATGAGGGTATTCTCCCACTCTATTTCTCAAAAGGGGTCATATCATAAACAACTTTAGTCAAAATAAGGTTCAATCAATAATTTGAATAGTAAACAACTTTTTCCCAAAAGTGAGTCAACAAATCGTTGGCCTAAAGAAAACATTGTGCCATTTCGACTAAAGTTTGGTTTTTTCTTTCTGCAACTCCATTCTGTTGAGATGTGTGAAGTAGATATATTTTCCAAGAGATACCATGATGGCGTAGGTAATCTTCAAATAGTTTTCCCACATATTTTCCACCATTGTTCGACCATAGGTCAACCACATTGTTTTTCCACCAATGCCCTAAATTCCTTGAACTTTTCAAAGACAAGACTCTTATTATTCAAGAAAAATTCCAAGTTTACTTGGAAAAATCATCAATGAAGGTTAAAACATACCTTTCACTTGCTATTGATGATTTGTTTTGGGAACCCAAATCACTATGGATAAGTTCCAACTGAGTATTTTCTCTCCAAGCTTTCCCTATTTCAAAAGGAACTTGATGATTCTTTCCAAGCACACATCCTTCACATACTCCATTAGGGGGAATTATTTTAGGTAGTCCAGTAACCATGTTATGTTTTACTATCAGTTTCAAGATTTATAAATTTAGGTGTTCGAGTCATTCATCCCAAATTTTGCTCCAATCATTGGTCTGAGTAATGAGTGCAGTCAGTCTAAAATATCTTTGTGGATGGTCATGAAACTTGTACAATCCATCCTTAGGATCAAGGATTCCTTCAACAATAACCTTCCAAATATTGCTCACATCCTTCACAAAAAACTAATCTAGCTAGAATTCAACCTTTTTACAAATTTGGGTCAGTTGTGATATACACAATAAATTGGAACTCAAGATAGGTACATGATACACATTAGTGATTACACCATTTTGACACTTGATATCTCTGCAACCAACAAAAATAATTGCATAATCATCTACTAAAAATATTTTGTTTTCAATAACTTAACTTAAGGAAGAAAAAAGAGAGGCATATTTAGCCATATGATGCATAAAGCTAGAGCCGACTATCCACTCACTTTATGAAGTTTGAGCATGTAGGACATGAGAAGTACTAAGAAATAATGTGTAGTTATATGTCTTACCTTCTAGAATTTGGTGTTGAGCATTGGTTGAACATCTGGTCGACACATCACATCTCCTTCAAGGTCACTGACCTTCTCTTCAAGATCTCTAGTCTTCTTCCAACAAGCCTTCTCTATATTTCCCAATTTTATATAATAGCAACAATTTTTATTCTTTCTTCCTTTCTTAGTTGAAGTCTTGTCATCATGCTTTTTTACATTTTAGTCAATGTAGTTGGTTAGTTTGTCCTAACTACCTTGTCAACCTCTTTATTTATAGTTCTATCAATCTTTGCTTTTCAACAAATGAGCATGTTGCTTAACCTCTAATTTCCGTTCATCAAGCAATTTCTCTCGTGTCCTAATTAGCAAACCAAAGAAAGAACCAAATTTATTATAGTCCTTATTTTCTTCTTTTATGGAAGCCCAAGTAGCACAAAATGTCAAACATAATATATCATAGGGTGTCTTTAGGTTCATGAGGATTAGTTTAATGAGTTGACCATCTTTCTTTGGAATGTCCTTGCCACATTCACCCAAATTCAATTGTGATTCCTTAACATGAGCCAAGTAGTCTCATGTTGATGTCGAAAATATAATGTTTCAATACCAACATCTCAACCTCCTATGAGTCACCCTAAGTTTATAGCCATGGAAGGAAAGCACATTAGACCCTAAAACTTAAAAATCTAAAGATGAATCTCTTAATTATTATTTTGTAAATATTTAATTTTTATGTATTTTAAAACTTTATATTTTTTGTTTTTACAAATGAAACATAAATGAAAAAAAAGGTTAGTAAATTTTTTTAAATAAAAGTGCTCAAATAAAATAGTTAAAAAAAAAAAACTAACTAAAAATAATTTGGTTATTGATTTTAAGAAATACCCTAAAATACACTGAATTGAAATCTTTATTTTTTTTTAAATATTGCAACAAAAGTTAAATTAATAAACAAAAGAAAGACATGGTTAAAATTAATTTAAAGAAAATTTTTAAACATGCTAAAATAAAATAAAATAGTTAAAAATAAAAAATACACAAACTAAAAATAATTTGGTTATTGATTTTAAAAAATACTTTAAAATACAATGAATTGAAATCTTTATTTTTTTATTTTTTTAAATATTCAATAAAATTCAACAAAAGTTAAATTAATAAACAAAAGAAAGACATGGTTAAAATTAATTTAAAGAAATTTTTTAAATACAAGTGCTAAAATAAAATAGTTAAAAATAAAAAATACACAAACTAAAAATAATATGATTATTGATTTTAAGAAATACCTTAAAATACAATGAATTGAAATCTTTATTTATTTTTTTAAATATTCAATAAAAGTTAAATTAATAATAATAATAAAAGATTAAAATTAATTTAAAGAAATGAAGTAAATTACATGTTCTCTTTTTAGTTAATGTTTTCGAGAAATGCCATAATGAAATGAATATAATACATAAAAAGAAAGACAAAGATTACTGTATTGAAATTAAATTAAAGAAATGGAACTTTGTTTGGGAATTTGTTTTTTTATAATTTTGAATATTGTATTTAAAGAAAAATAAAGAAAATAAAACTAGAATGACCAATAATATAAAAGCTAGAATGTATGGAAAGTTACTGCTCTCAAACATACAAAACCACGATACCATCACCGCCGAGCAATGACCACCCCTTAGGATCACATGCTTTCCTAGGAATGTCTTTCAAATCAACTAGAAGATCCTCCTCTTTTTTGAAAAGATCCCCCCATTGTACCTAAAACAACCTCATCTATTGGTTTGTCATTGAATGAACCAATGTATACCCTTGTAACTTCAAGAATATTTAATAGTTTCCCTAGGGACCACATCAAAGCTCCATATACCCTCATTACATGTTGTGTTGTGTGTTTAAAAGGCCATAACCCAAAAGGCATGGTATGAGATAATGTCATAATTAGGAAAAGAGAGAAATGAGAAATATTTTAGAAAAGTGAATCATGCCATGAGTAATATGTTGGGTATGATATGAAATGATCCCAAGCTTTAAAGAATGTGTTCACTCTCTCTTTATTAAAAGGCCACGTGAATAAAGTGAGGCATATGGTAAGAAAGGGCAATGTATATAGGTCCTAAACATATTTTGTTGATGTGTCAATCATGAGTGTGAAATATAACAACATTATGAATGTGAGTTAGAAAATGGGTTGTATTTAGTGATGGGTTAAGAAACACGATAGTTTTTCCAAATACTATATCAACTTTGTTGAAAGTTGTATTGAACCTATAATCTGTCCAACATGTATCACTGATCAATGATCATTACTGTTAGCCATTAACAAATACTTATCATAATTTCCAAAATATTCTTGAATGACGAAAAATACAAAGACATCCTCAAGTAACCTAGGGATCGGCTAGGTTGTCGAACTTCAAAATGTGTAGCATCATCTCAACAAGAGTATGCAAAAACTTTGCGCAAGCAATGTGAATTGAGGGAGGAGCCTGGCATTTTTTTTTTCCAGAACTGTTGACCGAAATTGTGGTCTACAAATGCCAACCAATAGATTTATGTTGCTTACAGTGGCATGCAAACTTAAGTAACTCTAGTTTCAAAGAACAATGTATTAAAGTGTATGGAAGAGGAAAAGCTATCTCAAGATACTAACTCTAGTTTGGATTTTAAACTAAAGACGTGTGTTGCTTACATTGGCGTGCAAACTTAAGTAACTCTAGTTTCAAAGAACAATGTATTAAAGTGTATGGAAGATGAAAAACTATCTCAAGATACTATCTCAAGATACTAACTCTAGAGTTAGTATAAAATCCAAAATCCTAACCCCAGAAGATGAAAATCCAATAGTTTTGTGGACCCCATTTTGGGTAGTTTGGTGTATCAACTTCTCGGGGGCGTAACTTTGGCATATGATCTCCATTTGGGGCACACGATAGCTCGTTGGAAAGGTATCGTCGAGGATATTAATTTTGGGGGATCAATTAGAGCCCTTGGCTATATTTGAGCTGTTCGATCCCAAAAAAACTTCATTTGTGCCCTTAAAATGGCCCCAGAAGTTTAAGAACTAAAAAACTACTAAAAATAGTAAGTTGCCAGAAATTTGTTTTGAGCCAATTGGAATAGGTGGGTGGCCACCGATATCCACCTGGATCATTATGCACATAAGAGAGGTATGCACACTAGTGTCAAGTTCCTTAATTTCTCTTGATGAAAGCAATGGATTTGAAAAAGCATTATCCAATTCAAGATCTTGATCAATCTCATAACAATATTCAAAGGAAGACTTGTCGCATGTATTAATATAATTGAAAGGGTCCTCATCAACTTGAATTGACCATTCATTAGTAACATCATCATATAAAAATTTGTCATAAAGGGGATTAAAGAGGTCAAAAACAACTTTCTTCTTTGCATAGTCAACTTCACCATTGTATGCACATGAATGATAGATTTGGGGTAAAACATGATTTTGGTGTTGGGTTTGTTCATTAGTTTCGAGAATGGTGGTATTTGGAATGTTAGAATTGGGTTGATCGTTGAGCATCATGATATTATCATGATCATCTTCACATCCAAACTCTTGGTCACATATGGTAAAGGTATTATAATTTGGCCTTAGGTAAGAGGGATCCAAGGATCTTTCAAGGTGGGCTTGTTTCAGAAAAAGATGTTCAAGGGAGAGTATGTGATCTTGTAAATCGTGGATAACAATCATTAAGGATGAAAAATATTTGTGTGGATCACAACCACCAAAGGAGAAACTTGTTCTACATGATTACTCTTCGAAGTCAAGGAAAGTGATGAAGGCTAGCTCCATGTCTTAAGCATTCTTCTCCTCCAACTGCCAACGGTAAAGAGGAGGTAGAATATCATAATAATGCAAGAGGGAAACCAAGTTGGTAGGGAAAATGGACATAGGAATGAAATTATACAACTTGGTAAACCTAAGATTAAAAGTGTGAATGCTTTCACTCTCCTTCATACGAAATTGGTTAAATCTCTTAAGGTGCTCATAAGGATTATCCAAATGCCCAAAAGTAAAGGTAAGCCAATAATAAAGTTCATACCAAGTGGAGATACATTCATTAGGTGGGTTGGTAAACAAGGAAGCAACATTACCCTTAAGGGATTTTTTAAATAAGAGCATGCAACTATCATTTTCATTAACTCTGAGGATGATACAAGCATTGGAAAATGCACAAAGATGCTCTTCCACTGTAACAATTACATCAGCTAGAAATAAAGGTAAATATTTCTTGAACTTGTAAGGAAAATGATTAATTTGGTAAGCAAGATTCAAAGGGGTAGGTATAAGCCATGAGTAATCGTTTATCTCTTACTCAAATTGGGAAATTCCATATTTTCATATGACTTTCCCAGGATTAGTAGTTGATGTTAAGATGTTCTCATTTAACCATAGACAATATCACAATATTTCCACCCAACCAAAGGCACGAAACCACCCTCGAGCACAGTAACCTTGACAGATAGAATAATTCTGGAAGCAGTACCAGACCCAACAAATAACCAAGAGATAGCGCACCTTTCTCCAAGGATAGCGCACCAAGCAAAAAGTCCCAAACCACAAAACAAGACCAATACCAAGCTGCATTTGTTGCAGTTGCACTCCTCCTTTAGACTTGCGCAATACTTGACTTGAGTGTGAGAGTGTGTACAAATGAACTCTAGAATCCTCTATTTATAGTTCTCTTTGTCACCTCTCTAGGAAAACTTCTCCTTTTAGAGGCTAATACTTTAATATTATTTCTTTTATTGAGCCAACTTGTCTTCTAAGGTTTCTAATCAAATGTTTAGGGTTTCTCTAGCTTCCAGAATATTCTAATCTAGTCAGAGGTTACACATGGAGGTTGATACCTCTTGCAACTACCATAATATCAACACTCCCTCCTAACTAGGGAGGTATTAAAAAGTAGTATCATCATAGCCACACAGGCTATCTCATGATCATGTAGATCAAGTCACGAGAAACATCACCACTATCTGTATCATCTGATAACATCCTGGAATAAAAAATATATCATCAAACTGCATCATCTCTTGAATCCATACTCCATCTGAGTAATCGGGCATGATGTTGAATAAGTCATGTGTTGAACTTAGTGCACTCAACAAAGTGTCTCACATAAGTCACTCACTCAACAAAGTGATACAAGGACCATTCTTCTAATCCAAACATACTTCCTAGAAGAATGACTATCCAAACGGATGTTGAATTTCCTCAAAGGCTACAAGAACCATCCTCTCCACTGTATCATCTCTAAGCCGTACTAGCATGATGCGAATGCATCATATCTAAGTTGTACTGGCATGATGTGGAGTATTGTCTGTTGGGGTCTAAAGATGTCCTATAAACAACCTTAGTTTAACATTAATTTATCAACCCGAGGATTCGTATTTTATCTCAAGAACATTAGCAAAGTCTACGCAGATAGCTTGTAGAGGCTAAAATCGCGTAGCTAAAGAAAACCGGAGTTTATCCACAATCAAGTTCCTCAAATGTTCATTTAAAGATTCTGAGATTAAGATCTTACTTAACATAATTGAAATCTAATTGCTAACATGCTGTGAATGAAAAGGAACTAGCTAACTTGCTAAATTCATTTAAAAAAACAATGATTGAATCTAAGTAAAGACTTGCAGAATTAACTATTAACTAAGAATCGAATTGTTGGAAAGGAAATAGTGAATTACTCTAATGAAAAGAAACTACAATTTTAATCTAATCGTAAGGAACAACAAACATAACTAAATGGAAAGGAACAACAATTGTAACTTTAACTGAAAGGAATGACAATTGTAACCTATTCGAAAGGAACAAGAAGTGTGAATCTAAGTAAAAGGAACAACGCATGTGAAAACATGAGGAACTATCAAGCAACAAACTTCAGTAATGGAAATTGGAATCAACAATCATTAACACTCAAGAGAAATGTCTATCTTCTGTATTCAAAACAATATGAAATCATTAACACACTATTGAATTCATCTTAACTATTGTAAAAGAGAATTGAATCGTAAAACATGAATCAAACTGATACAATCACAACTGAAACAGTAACTCCTTTAGACTAGGCCCTTGGTATTTAGAAGCACTGCTACTAGAAACTCAGTATGTAGAAAATGTGAAAATGATCAAAGCTTTTATTAACTTCATAGTTGGTACATCATTCACAAAAACGACTTGTGCAGAGTAACTCTGAGTCTGAATACTTGAATGCAATTCTTAGATTGTCTTTCAGGATCTATTATCCTCTATATATACAATAATCTGAGTAAATCAAGCCATCCTAAGGATCAAAATATCCTCGATATTGCTTTACTATTATAAAATTACAATATAGAAAATCGAATAATCTTTAAAACTGCTTTTGCGCCAAAATTCCTTAACCTCCAATGGCTCATGCATCTTCAAGATTTCCTTTGATATTTCAGTTTTGACAATATTTAACCAATCCTGTAACAAAATAAAACAATTCCAACCGTATTTTAGAATCTATTCAACATGACTTCAATAATATCACTAGAAGACATATTAATCATTTTCTATTCTATTTATCCCTAATTAATAGAAAAGTCACTCAAGATTGTATCATGAACTGTGGGGATAAGGAGGACATTTGTACCTTTTTCATAACCCAACATACCCCCCGGCTTACCTTCTTGCATGTCCTCATGCAAG
>ML776666.1:748982-765322 GCA_009831015.1 Picea engelmannii
TGAAAGTGAGAGTGCAATTCATCTTGCAAAGACCTTAGCCTTCCATTCAAAGACTAAGCATATATAGTTGATGTACCACTTCATACGATCCGCCTTGGAAGATGGACATTTGAAGTTGGAAAAGATACACACTAGCCAAAATCCTATAGACATGTTAACAAAGGGAGTAACCAGAGAGAAACTGAGTTCCTGCTCAGTTTCAGTTGGTCTTCAAGAATGAAGATGAAGATGAGAAATTTTCCAGGTCCAAGAAGGTTCAGAGTCCAACATATACAACAGTGATGGAGTTGTTGAGATCAATCTCCAAGTGGGAGATTGTTGGTTGTGGAGCCTGATTATGTTTCTGATTCAGAGGTCCTTGCTTTTAGCCATGTTTATACCCCATGAAGACTTTACAGCCCAGAAGTATGTACACTCTTCCACACAGGGGAGTGCAGAGGAGGGGTACCCCCTATGCAGGGTCTAGGTGGCCTATCCCCCCAACTGGGGGGTTCGGGGGCGAAGCCCCCGAAGGAAAAATTGCCTTGTAAATGTATATTGTAATTTCATTGTAAATCTGGAATGTTCATTATAAGGTCGCAGATCTAACAGTAGAAATTATGTTAGGGTTTTTTTCCCTACAAGGAAACCCTCTGTTATGAGGGAAATGTATTGTGGCTATGCATTATAACGCGTATTGTATTCTGAGAGAGGATACTGTGAGAGAAAGAAGAGGAAGTTACAACGGGTTTCGTTGTAGGTTGTATCCCTTCATTTGTTGGATAATAATGAAGGAAGGACCTGGCAATTTCTCTGGTGGATGTAGCCCACACTGGGTGAACCACACAAATATGTGTCTCTATTGTATTGTGTATCTTTTGTGTTTTGTTTCCACATTTGTTTTATTTTATTGCTCCACGGTCCTGTTTTTCTAACATGGGTTACCTTCCTAGCCGACCAAAATTTGAACAGTAGGATCCTTACTTACTTCCTGGTAGAAAGATTCTTTTGAAGGAAGATGATGGTAAAGTCGTAGTTGGTGCCCATTAACCAGAAATGGAGATCTAGACCCATCGATGGTGCTTAAAGTGATTGTGCCATTATCATGGACTTCCTCAATTTCATATGGTCCCAGCCATCGTGTCTATAATTTTCCCGAAAAATCATGAAATATGGAGTCATAGAGAAGTGCCCAATCACCCTTCTTGAATGATTTTTTCTTGATATGATTGTCGTTCCAGGTCGCTCTCTGTTGCTAAATAACAATTGTGCGCTCCACAATAGATAGGCATGCTTCATCCAATTCATTGAGTTGTTGAAGACGTTGTTTGTGTGCCTCTATTAGATCCAGTCCAATTTCTTGGGCCATCCTTAGGGTCTTAATCTCAAAATCGATTGGGAAGATGGGTTCTTTACCATAGACTAGGTGATAAGGAGAGTAGCCAATGGTGTTACGCCATGTTGTGCGATAGGCCCATAAGGAATTTGGGAGCTTAGTATCCCAATTATGTCGGTTTGTTGAGACAGTCTTTGTCAAGATTGCCTCTAGGACCTTATTTGTGCTTTCTACTTGCACGTTTTCTTTTTGGGTGGTATGGAGAAGTAACTCTGTGCTTAATATGATAATTTTCCAGGGTAGTGGTGATTCTATGGGCTGTAAATTTTGACCCCCCATCAGTGATTACTTCCCTGGGTAGTCCATAGCATACAAATAATTTAAAAAGGAATTTGATGACTACCTCTTCTGTTGCATTTGGTAGGGATTTTGCCTCTACCCATTTGGTCATGTAGTCTGTTGCCACTAGAATATAGGCCTTCTAATTTGACTTTGGATTGAAGGGGCCAACGAATTCTAGTGCCTATCTCTCAAATGGTTCTGCAACTATTTGTGCTTTCAAGGGAATTTCAACAGCATGCCCTAGTTTTCCCATCCGTTGAAAACTGTCGCAGGTTTGGACATATTTCTTTGCATCTCTGAATATTGAGGGCCAATAGTAGCCCATCTGTAAAATTTTGTGTCAAGTCCTGCAGTCTGAAAAATGCCCACCACAAGGTTCATCATGTCCTGCCTTTAGTATGTCGTAGATTTCTTCATCTCGTACGCATCTATGGATCTGGAGATCAGCTTCTGTGTGGAAGAGATATCCGTTGATCCAAGCGAATCATGTGCTACATTGGACGATCAATTTTCTTTCCTTTGATGATATATGTGTCGGTAATCTTCCCGTTGCCAGATAATTTTCCACATCAATGCACCAAGTTGGCTTTGTGGTAACGAAAAATAGATGCTCATCTAGAAATTGATCTTCAACTGTTAAGGATTCATCGATTTTGGGTATGTGGGATAGGAAGTCTGCGAAAATATTTTCTCTCTCGGGTTGATCTTTGATGGTGATGTCAAATTCCTGCAAGAGTAATAACCATCGAGTGACCCGTCCATTAGTAATTGGTTTATTAGCTAGATATCTAATAGCAGAATGATCAGTATACAAAATAACTGGATAGCCTGTTATATAATGACGAAATTTATTGATGGCATGTATAACAACTAAAAACTCTTTTTCTGTTACTGTATAATTAAGTTCAGCTGGAGTGAGATTCTTTCTAATGAAATAAATAGCGTAGGGTTTCTTGTCTTCTTTCTTTCCAAGGACAATGTCTATAGCAATATCTGATGCATCGGTGGAGATGTGAAATGGTATTTTCCAATTTGGTCCCCTCAACACCGGTTCTGTCAAGATCAGTTTCTTGAGTCCTGCAAATGCCACATCACACTTTTTATACCACTAAAACTCCACATTACCAGTCAAAAGATGTAAAGGTGCAGCGGTTCTTGTAAAATTTTCCATAAATCTACGATAGTATCCACAAGCGCTAAGGAAACTACATACCTTAGTTTGTGTGTGTGGTGTAGGTAGATTAAGGATTACCTCTATTTTTGTTGGACCTACTCTAATTCCATCTACAGAAATATAATTCCTTAGTACCACACCTTCTGTCATCATCATGTGACATTTTTCATGGCTTAAACATAACCTGGTAGCAATGCACCATGCTAGTGCCTTCTCCAGATTATTCAGTGCTTGATCGAAGTTGTCGCCATAAGGAGTGAAATCATCCATATAAACTTCAAGGCCTTCGCTGATTAGATCGTTGAATATGATCAGGATGGCCCTTTGGAATGTGGTTGGAGCATTACATAGTCCAAAGGGAAATACTATGTATGAAAAGGTACCCCAGGGGCATGTGAATGTAGTTTTATCTTGATCTTCTGGGGCAATATGGATCTGATTGTAGCCACTAAAACCATCTAGGAAGGAAAATAATTTCTTTCTTGCCAAAGTATCCAAGACCTAATCAATGAAAGGTAAGCAGAAATGATCCTTTTGAGTGGATTTGTTAAGTTCCCTGTAGTCAACACAGATTCTCCATTTCCCATTTTTCTTTGGGACGATCACTAATGGAGAAACCCACCGACTATCTGAGATAGGATATATAAAATCTACGTCCAATAGCTTTTGTAATTATTCCTTAACAATATCTCTAAGATGGGGATTCAGTCTTCTCTGTGGCTATCAGATAGGTCGAGAATCTTTCTCAATATAAATGTGGTGTGTGTAGAGTTGCGGATCAATACCTTTCATATCGGAATACTCTGATGCTGCTCCCAAATCAACTAGTGTATTTGGAAAAGAACAACCCTAGATATGAACTGTTACTATGGGATTCCCTGGATCTACATATTTTATTGGTTCTTGTATGCCAAGAATTAGATCATACAAGGATCCTACTACACGAACTGTTGATGATAAAAAAAAAAAATTCCTAATAGGCTTCCTCCCACATAGTTCCTTGATTGTTTTCGCATAAATTGGAATATCTTGTAGAGCCTGCAGGAGTGGAATCTTTACATATAGATTCTTGAGTTCCCCTACAATGTCAAAGTTGGGATATTCGACAGGTTTTTCTATCATCAATGTTTTGGGGAATAGGGGGGAAGGAGTTTCATCCTTATTAGGATCCTGTGATTCGACTGTGTTTCCCCCCTGCTCGATTTCTTCTGTTATTACCACAATTGAGGGTGTTATTGCTGGTTGTTTTTCATTTTCCTGCTCTTGAGAAACGTTATTTTCTTCAGGAGAGATTATATTCCCGATCTCAACTGGAGTTCATTTCACCCTACCGAGTTGGTTTCCCCTTCCCCATTCTCCATAATCTAGAGGAGCTTAGCCGATCTATTATTAGGGTTTGGGTGAGGTTGGGCTGGTAATTGGGGGAATAATTGTGATTGAGGGTTTTGGGGCAGTTGGAGTGGATCTTCCAACGTGGGTTGGGTTTGAGGGTCCATCCCCATGGGTTGATTGTTTATCCCCATGGTGCACTGCCAATTCTGGTTCCAATTTGGGTTTTGGGCAGTCATATTGGGCCACTGTGAAGGGTAGGGGTTATTTGAATTTTTCCAAGGTGAGGTGGGATATTGTGAATTAGGCCAGGTAGAATTTGTAGTTGGCTGATTCTGCTAGACAGGATTTGAAACGGACTGGTTTGGCCAAGTGGGATTTGCAGGTGGGTATTGGTGGGGCTGGCAATTCTGATTAGTAAATTGTTGGCCCTGCCATGCATTACCAGAATTTTGTTGTTGATTATACTATCCGGGAAAGAGAGAGGAAGGTTCTTGTAGTGTATTTGGAGGCCGGTTCTACCATTGACGATGCTAAGCCATCAGATATAATGTCTATGTTTCTTCTTCTGCTTCTCTAAAGACAACTTTCAGTCCAGGGAGCAATGGGCATTTTTCTGTGTCATGATCCTTGGCGCAGATAGTGCAAACTTGAACCACATCCAAAGGGAAATCCCTTGGACCATGTTTTCTTCTGCATCTATGGAAAAATATGGCCAAAGTCTATTTTGCTTCTGTTTTTTTCTATTTGTCTTGCAATACATCCAATTGTGTAGTCAGAGTGCTCATAATATCTGCTTTGAAATTTTCTAAGAGATTACCAACTTCAGCTCGTGTAACACCCCCGCTGGTAGTATTGCTACTTCTGGTGAGGGAAGTTCGCATTCTTGATCTAGTCCGTGTGATTTCTCGTGAGAACCTTATACACAATTGAATGATGTTATCATAAGTTTCTTGATAAATGTCACCCTTTCCCATCAGATTCAATGTTTCTACCCATTCATCTTTCATACCCTTAATCATAGTTTCCTTAAGTACTTCACTTGGTAATGTACCATAGGGATATATTTGCAACTTATACTGGAATCTCTCAACATATTCTTCTAATGATTCTTTTTCTTTTGCAGTCATTTGAAAGACTTCATCTTTTAGGTCTCGGGTTCTACAATAATCCTGATATTTTTTCAAGAAGGCTTGTTTCATTTCATCCCATGAGTTGATGGTTCCACCTCTCAATCCCATAAACCAACGTAGATCTGCTCCCTTCAAGGTATATGGGAACACTTTTAATTTTTTGGGTTCAGAGGTGTAATCATACCCTCTACATAGGACATCGAATTCAAATAAGAATGCGTCCGGGTCTTCTGAAATTAATCCATGGAAGGTTGGCAAGTTTTGTAGGGGAATTGATTTCATGGGAACATTGGCGATTGGATAAACTATCGGATATTCCAACGTGGAGGTCTGGGGTTGTTGTTGATTTGGTTGCGCCATTTGATCGAAAACGTGCCAAAACTCTTTAGGAATTTCTTGATCTGGATTTTCTATTCAAGGGGGGTTGTTTATTTGATCCTCTAGGGGATTTGATTGCACTCCCTCTATATGGGATTTTGGGTATGCCTTCTTCTTTCACAGGAGATTCAGGATCAAGGGGTTGATTAGTTGATCCTCTAGGGGATTTGATTGCACTCCCTCTATCTGGGATTTCGGGTATGCCTTCTTCTTTCTCAGGAGATTCAGGATTAGGGGGTGGTGATGGGTTTGCCTTGGCAACCCCACTAGTTTCTCCTTCTCCTTCCTCCATATTACAAGAGTTTCCCTCTTCTAAAGGGTTGAGGGGTGGAAGATCTGTGCTCTGAAATCTTTGTTCAGACCCTTCAGGTTTTCTATGAATCTCAGCGTGGGCTATAGTTGGTGAAATTGCTACCTGAGGGATTCGGGTAGATCCTTTCATAGGTCCAACCGAATCTTGAGATTTAGCTTTTCAAATGATGTCATCTATGAAAGTGCTTCTTCCAGGGAACACCAAGCCCTGGGGTTTGGTATTTTTTGGTGGGGGTTTTGTTTTTTCAATATCTTTCTTTTTAGTCATACACACTTCACACAACAATCAAAAAAAAGAAATTCAAGGAGAAACACCTATATAACCTCTCAAGTGTCAACTAGAGGTAAGTGTTGGCATAAGCATCTTACTTATTTCCTGTGTAGGTTCTTACCTTCCGTCTTCAATACCTGGTCCTCCAGAGACACAATCTATGCTACCTTTGACATTCTCCCTGGCAACGACGCCAAAATGTGGGTCTAAAGATGTCCTAAAAACAAACTTAGTTTAACATTAATTTATCAACCCAAGGATTCATCTTTTGTCTCAAGAACATCAACAAAGTCTATGCAAATAGCTTGTAGAGGCTAAAATCGCATAGCTAAAGCACACCCGAGTTTATCCACAATCAAGTTCCTCAAATGTTGATTTAAAGATTCTGAGATTAAGATCTTACTTAACATAATTGAAATCTAATTGCTAACATGTTGTGAATGGAAAGGAACTAGCTAACCTGCTAAATTCCTTTAAAAAATAAATGATTGAATCTAAGTAAAGACTTGTTGAATTAACTATTAACTAAGAATTGAATTGTTGGAAAGGAAATAGCGAATTACTCTAATGAAAAGAAACTGCAATTGTAATATAATCGTAAGGAACAACAAACATAACTGAATGGAAAGGAACAACAATTGTAACTTTAACTAAAAGGAACAACAATTGTAACCTATTTGAAAGGAACAACAAGTGTGAATCTAAGTAAAAGGAACAATGCATGTGAAAACGTGAGGAACTATCAAGAAGCAAACTTCAGTAATGGAAATTGGAATCAACAATCATTAACACTCAGAAGAAATGTCTATCTTTTGTATGAAAAACAATATGAAATCATTAACACGCTTATGCATTCGTCTTAACTATTGTAAAAGAGAATTGAATCGTAAAACAGGAATCAAACTGATACAATTACAGCTRAAACAGTAGCTCCTTTAGACTAGGCCCTTGGTCTTTGGAAGCACTGCTACTAGAAACTCAGTATGTAGAAAAGTGAAAATGATCAAAGCTTTTATTAACTTCATARTTGGTACATCATTCACAAAAACAGCTTGCGCARATTAACTCTGAGTCTGAATACTTKAACACAATTCTTAGATTGTCTTTCAGGATCTATTATCCTCTATATATACAATAATCTGAGTAAATCAAGCCATCCYGAGGATCGAAATATCCTCAGGATTGATTTACTATTATAAAATTACAATATAGAAAACYGAATCATCTTTAAAACTGCTTTTGCGCCAAAAGTCCTTAACCTCCAATGGATCAYGCATCTTCAATATTTCCTTTGCTATTTTGTTTTTGAMAATATATAACCWATCCTGTAACAAAATCAAACAATTCCAACCGTATTTTAGAATCTATTCAACATGACTTCAATAATATCACTAGAAGACATATTAATCATTTTCTATTCTATTTATCCCTAATTAACAGAAAAGTCACTCAAGATTGTATCATGAGCTGTGGGGATAAGGAGGATATTTGTACCTTTTTCATAACCCAACACCATCTACATCATCTTTAAGCCGTACTAGCATGGTGTCAATGCACCATCTCTAAGTTGTACTGGCATAATGTGCATCATATCTAAGGAGTACTAGCATGGTGTCGATGCACCATCTCTAAGTTGTATTGGCATGATGTGAGTCACCTACATCATCTCTAAGTTGTACTAGCATGATGCTACTGCATCATATCTAAGTTGTACTGACATGATGCGACTCAGACATATGCATCATATCTAAGATGTACTAGCATGATGTTAATGCATCATATCTAAGATGTACTAGCATGATGCATCTCAAGACATCTTTATCATATCTAATCTATACTAGCATGATTTTGAAGAATCGTATCTAAGTTGTACTATCATGATGTTGAAGCATCATATCTAAGTTGTACTAGCATGATACACATCAACAATCTGTCAACTTGGACCATTCTCCATAGGGAGAATGTATGTCCACCAACACACTGACTATCCATGATGCCATATATCAACACTCCCTCCCAATCGAGGAAGTCATCTCCTCCCTTTAAACCAAGGAATAAATATCCATGAGTACCAGCTTGTCCCTCAAGTATGAAAAATTTATCTTGGACAAAGGCTTCGTCAAAATATCATTTGTTTTCTCATCGGTGGAGATGTACTGGTGAATCACTTCTCCCTTCTATAATTGATCGCGAATAAAATAATACTTTATCTCAATGTGCTTCGACTTGTCATGGAACACAGGGTTCTCTGAAAGATTCAGACAACTATGATTATCACAATGTGTCATAGTCGAATCGAACACCTGATCAAATAGTATATAAACCAACTTACAGATTCATATTGCTTCTGTTGAAGCATCACAAGCTGCAATATACTATGCTTATATAGTGTTGAGTGAAACTGAATTTTGTTTCCTACTAGCCCATGATATCATAGCAGATCCCAAACTGAAACATATACCAAAAGTAATCTTTATGTCATCTGCACTCCCTTCCCAATCTGAATCAGTAAATCCATGAAGTTTTACATCATTGTTTGAGGCATATCTCAAACCATAATTTAGCGTCCCACGAAGATATCTCAAAATATGTTCTGCATCTATCTAATGCTCATGTATAGGTTCCACATAAAACTGGCTCAACTTGTTCACCGTAAAGAAAATTTTTGACTGGGTATTCACCAAATACTTCAATGAGCTAATCAACTTCCAGTACAGGGACAAGTCTACTGGATCAGAATCAGAGTCTCTCAGCTTCCTCAGATCTGTCACCATGGGAGTTTCCATGGATTTGCAATCCATCATCCCAAACTTCTGAAGGATATTTACAACATGCTTCCCTTGCCCTAGGAAGATTTCACCATGCTTCTGCCATACTTCTAGTCCCAAATAATAATGCATGAGACCAAGATCCTTCATATCAAACTCAGAGGATAGCTCCTTCTTACACTGAATAATGAGAGACTCTGCACCTGTCAAAAACAAATCATCAACATACAGTAGTAGGATAGCAGGTGCATCATTCACAACCTTGTAATAAATTTTTGGATCAGCATAGCTTTTGTAAAATCCAAGTCTCGTCAAGTAACTCTCAATCTGTGCATACCAAGCTCTTGGAGCTTGCTTGAGTCCATACAAGGCCTTATTTAATCTTCATACATGGGTTTCTCTCGGGTGTACCTCAAAACCTTGAGGTTTCTCTATGTATACTCCATTGAGAAAAGCAGTCTTTACATCCATCTTATGTAAACTCCAACCCATGGATGTAGCAAGAGATATGATGGCTCTAATAGAGGCATATCTAGAAACTAGATAAAATGTCTCATAATAGTGTTCTCCCTTCTGCTAGGAGAACCCTCTAGCCACAAATCTCACCTTGTATTTATCGATACTCCCATATACTGCATGACTTATCTTGTAAACCCATTTTGAAGTTACTACCAACTTTCCTTCAGGTCTAGGCACAATTTCCCATACATCATTTTTCATGATGGATTGATATTCTTCCACCATAGCTTCCTTCCATTCTTTATTCTTGACTACTTCTTCAAAGGTGGAAGGTTATGCATTGAAAAGACTTATCACGAGTGCCTAATAACTAAAGAATATTTTGGGCCTCTTGCTTTCCCTAAAGGTTCTACTGGGAGCTTTATGTCTTTCTACTTCTTGTAAGGTGGATTTTAGCCATGTTGGTTGTTTTTTGTTCCTTGGTACAACAATTGGTTATACATGTTCAATTGGTTGGTCTAGTTCTTCACTGGGATGTTCTGGTGAACAAGTACTTTCTTCCTTTGGGTCTTAATATTCTTCTTCATCATTGGAGTCTATGGGATCTTCTATATATTTATTGAAGGAAATCTTCTCATCAAAAGTTACATCCCTGTTGATTTCAATCTTCTGTTGTCCTGGGACATAGATTCTGTAAGATTTTGATGTAACACTATATCCAACGAATATTCCCTTGTTTCCTGAAGGTTCCAACTTCTTCCTTTTGTCCTTGGGAACATGGATATAGACAGGACACCCAAAGATTCTTAAGTACTCCACACTTGGCTTCTTTCCGAAGAAGGCTTCTTTTGGAGTCGTGTTCTTCAATATACGATGAGGACTTCTATTCTGAATATATACGATTTTCATAGTTTCTTCTCCCCATAGAAACATGGATAGATTTTGGTCATTCATCATTTCCTTGACAGATTCTTCAATGGATTGATTCTTTCTTTCTACCACACCATTCTCTTGAGGATTATGTGGGACAATTAGCTCCCTCCTAATCTCAATTGTTTTACAAAAGGAAATGAGCTCCTTGGAGGTGTATTCTTCTCCATTATTAGATCTTATCGTCTTGATCTTCTTATTTGTCAAGTTTTCCACTTCATCTTTGAATTCTTGAAACTTTCGAAATACTTCATATTTCATCTTTATCAGGTACATACAAGTCTTTCTTGAGAAGTCATTTATGAATGTCACATAGTAAAGAGAGCCTTTGTTACAATAAATAAATAATATAATATAAAGACATTAAAATAATAAATACAGTAAAATTAAACATTAATGTAATAAAAGGTCATGACTAAAAGTCACGACTCTTCATAAAAAACCATAAAGGGAATATATATATAGGCAGGCCCTATCTTTGTAATATCATCGTATTTTTACAATCAATTATTATTGTATATCTTATTATGTATTCATAGTGAAGTTGTTCATTAAGAAACCCTTGTGTCCTTCACATTGGTATCAGAGTTGGTCGCTCCCCCGTGTCACATTCATTTCCCACACTCCCCACATTTTTTCCCCTCACTGCATCTCTCCCGTCCCCCACACTCCCCACGTTTTTCCCCTCATTTATTTTCCCCTCACCCGCAGTCCCCCACGACCTGTCCCCATCCAATATCCACTCCCCCACACCCTCCACTCCTTCCCCATTCTCCCACACCTTCTTCCTCGTCCCCAACCCCTTCCCACCCCCTCCACTCTCCACATCTCTGCACACATCCTTCCACGCACTCCCCGTAGCCTCCCCATACCATTGGCTCAACACTCCCATACTCTAAAAATTCGTACCCCCCTATTAATTATATAATATAATTATATTATATATAATTAATATTCCTTAAATTACATACAATTATTTAATTAAAAGGGGATATTCCAAGCAAGGTCAAAATTACAGAAAAATACTCAACCCCAAACACCATAAGGATGCCAGAGTTAAAAACTCAAGTGGAAAAAATAGACCAGGAATGTAAAAGCATTAGAAAATCACTCGAAAAGTCAATACAAAAAACTCATGATGGGTTACTAGAAGAAATAAGGCTCAACAACAAGGCACTCAAAAAATATCTAATGCTTAACCTTAAAAAAAAATTACCGTGGAAGTTGCGTCTGAGCTATGACAAGGCATAACCAATCTAAAACAAGATCTCAAATATGATATTTTTCAAGAGCTTGGGATGAACTTACAACAAGGATTGGGTAACTTGAAAAGAGCAATAACAGAGGATTTGAAGCAAAACCTTACCGTTATAATGCAAAATCAGGAAGAACAACATATTGAGCTCTTAAACCTTATAAAAAATTAGAATCACCACCAATCAGATTCAATCACATCTAATCTACCTCCACTTTTCCACGATTCAATACCAATCTCCCAACCTACATCACAATACCAATTGTTAATGTTATACCCACCCAAAGCCAAAATAGAACTCCCAAAATACAATGGAGATGATAATCAATGTGTAGTCGGGTTTAACAAAACTGAAGAATATTTCCACATATATAACATGACAACGGATGAAGAGGAGGTCAAATACTCATCCATGTACCTTGAATGCACTGCATACAATTGGTATCTATGGTGGAAAGGAAGAATTCAGTCATATAATTGGAATTCTTTCAAAAATGATTTTTTTTTAAAGATTCCAGAGCATCTCAGATTTTTTATTTTTTTTTCAAAACTCACGAGATTACAACAAAAAGGCAGCATAAATGAATTTACGCATCAATGGGAAGCTCTCTCGACCCGAGTATTTGGACTATTTGATGATCAATTACTCCAGTATTACATAGGTGGTCTCAAGCCACATATCCAAGACGAGTTAAGATTACATGAGGTTACTATGGTAGAAATAACAATACACAAGGAAAAATCCGCAGAAGAAAAACTAGAATGCCAATCAAGATTCAACAAGGTTTACTCAAGAAGGAGAGTACCTCATACCATAGGAAATGACAAATACATACCACCCAATCTATGTGAAGATTGAAGAAGAAGTTTAGAGTCCCAAACGATAAAAGAAGGAAAATATAAATGATGTGGAGAGAAATGGGACCTAAGACATAGGTTCCAGATCAAATATAACTCAAAAAAATTGTACACTTGTGAAGAAGAAAAAAAACGACGAATCAGACTCAAAAAAATCAATAAATGAAGAAATGGAAAATTTCCAAAATGACACTTCAGAACTCATAGAAGACAACACACCAAGAATATTGCTCGTAGCCATCACAGGCATGACCCAACCACAAACTCTTAAATCAAAAAGACATATCAAAAATGATAATGTCACCGTACTAATCGACACTAGAAGTAACCACAATTTACTCAATATCAAGATTGCAAGGAAACTCAAATTATTTGTATATCCAGTCCCAGACATGAAAGTAATGGTCATAGATGGAAAAAATTTTGGAAATGTTGGAAAATGCCATAAGGTGAAAATCCAAATCCAAGATTTCAATTTGGAATTAGAACTCTACATCGTCCCTCTGGGAGGAGTAGATGTGGTTTTAGGACTCCAATGGTTACAAACCTTGGGCACATACTTAGTCAATCACCAAGAAAATTTCATCCAATTCAAGTGGCAAGGGAAAATTTATAAACTATATGGTTTTCAACCTCCAAAAACACAAGTTGTGTCATCACAACAAATGGAAAAAATGATCTGAAAAGGAGCAACTACATACTTCATCCAATTCCACAACATAGAAATACAAGAATCAGAACAAGATGACTCTAGAACATCAGACGTCCAATATCTAATTCAAAAACACAAGAAGGTATTTCAATACCTTCCCATGGAGTTATTGCATCAAAGAAGAATTGAACACATAATTGAAGTTAAACCGGGATCAAGACGAGTCACGGTTAGACCATATAGATACCCTCATCACCACAAAACAAAGATAGAAAGGTTATTCCAAGACCTATTAAAATGTGGTGTCATCACGAAAAGCAGAAGTCCATATGTAGCTACAATAGTGTTAGTTCGAAAGAAAGATGGATCTTTCGGATTATGCATAGATTACCGAGGGCTAAACAAAATAACAATTAAAAACAAATTTCCCATCCCATTTATTGACGAAATGTTGGATGAACTTCATGGAGATGGATATTTTTCAAAACTTGATTTACGATTTGGGTACTATCATATTAGAGTCAAACTAGAAGATTTAGCCAAGACTGCCTTCCAGAAACACGAAGGACACTACAAATTCAAGGTGATGCCTTTTGGGTTAACTAATTCCCCCACCAATTTCCAAGCGACAATGAATGAATTATTTCACCCATACTTACATAAACATGTCTTAGTTTTGTTCGATGATATATTAGTGTACAGTAAAACATGGGAGGAGCATATCAAGCATTTGGGACAAGTGTTATCACTTCTGGAGGAAAATCAATTCTATGCCAAAATGTCAAAATGTACATTTGGCAAGGAGGAAGTAGAGTACCTTGGTCACATCATATCCAAAAAAGGAGTCAAGGTAGACCCCAAGAAAATCAGGGCAATCACATAATCGCCTAAGCCCAAAAACATATCCAAGTTAAGAGGATTTCTAAGATTGGTAGGAGACTATCAAAGATTTGTCAAGAATTATGCTCATTTAACTTCCCCCCTAACAAATATCCTTAAGAAAAATTATTTCCAATGGAATTTAAACCAAAAAAACGTTTTAAAAACTTAAAAAATAGTATGTCCACAACCTCGGTATTATCAACACCTGACTTCTCCAAACCTTTCACCATCGAGTGTGATGTGTCAAGTTTTGGAATTGGATCATTATTGATGTAATATGGGCACCCAATAGATTTTGAGAGAAGGAAACTAAATACAACAAAATTCTTACAATCCACTTACAACAAGGAAATGCTTGCCATCATGAATCAATTAACAAATCTATTGGGAAGTAAGTTCTTGATACACAAAGATCATAACAATCTCCAGTAAAAAACATTGTCAACCAAACAACAAAAGTGGATAGAGAAAATTGCAACGTTTGATATGGAAATTCTACATAAAAGAGGAAAAGACAACATCATGGTTGATGCCCTATCACGAAAAGATGAAGAAACACAATTTTTTTCAATATCAATAGCCATTCCAGAATGGTTGGATGAAATCCAAACCGAGTATGCAAAAAACCCGGAGACTTGCTCTCTAATTAACAATTTAAATCAATACCCTAAATTTGAATGGAAGAACGACATCTTATGGTATAAAGGAAGAATCTACTTAAATACCAACTCAAGATTTAAAGCCAAGGTTCTTCAAGAATCTCATGATTGCCCAGCTACAAGTCATGTCAGATTTTTCAAAACATACTATAATGCATGTGCAGATCACGTCATATTTTTCAAAGCATACTATAATGCACGAAGATCATTTTTTCGGAAAGGGATGAGTGCAGATATTCAGAAATATGTAGCAGAATGTGATCTTTGTCAAAGGAACAAGAATGAAAATGTGTCGACCCCTGGGTTACTCCACCCGTTACACATTCCCAACCAAAAATGGGAAGAAATATCGATGGATTTCATTGAAGGACTACCCATATCTGATAGAAAAGATAAAATATTAGTAGTAGTAGACAAACTAACCAAGTATGCACACTTTATTGGAGTAAGAAAAATAGATTTAACAAAACAAACGGCTAAAATATTCTGTAAAAATATTTACAAACTACATGGGTTCCCTAAGGTTATCATCAGCGATAGAGATGCCAAATTTAAACAGAGTTTTTGGAGACAATTTTGCAAACAGATCAGAACCTCTCTCAATATGAGCTCAGCTTATCACCCTCAAACAGATGGTCAAATAGAAGTTGTGAATAAATGTTTAGAAACCTATCTTCGTTGTTTTATCTCCGACAAACAAAATAAATGGTTTCAATGGTTGCACCTTGCTGAGTGGTGGTATAATTCCACTTATCACACATCAGCTAAAATGACACCATTCCAAGCTCTTTATGGTTACGAACATCCATCGTGGAAGGATTTGGCCACTAGCCACATAAAATTTGCATTAGTAAAAGACCATTTAGACAAAAGTTAGAAAATCCTTCAGTTACTCAAAGAAAACTTAACAGTTGCAAGGAATCGAATGAAACAACAAGATGACCAAAACCAAACAGAAAGAGAGTTCGAAGTAGGAGAATGGGTATTTGTGAGACTTCAACCTTACAAACATTTATCCCTTAAACAACATGGGAAGAATAAATTTTCTCCGAAATTTTATGGACCATATCAAATAAATAGAAAAATCAGTCATGTAGCTTAGCAGTGGGATTTACCAGATAAAATTCGTATCCACAACGTTTTTCATGTATCATGTCTAAAGAGAGTCTTGGGGCAACAACAAAAGGCACAAACTGCGTTTCCTATGTTGGATGAGGGATGAAGAATCATTTTAGAGCCCAGAGCCATTATCGCCACTTGGGAAAAGAGATTATGTTCTCGAGTAATCAAGGAATATCTAATTAAATGGAAAAATCTATCAAAAGAAGACGCATCATGGGAGTTAGAGCACTTTCACCAGTTACATCCTTCCTTACCATTTCTTTGAGGACAAAGAAAAATTTAAGGGAAGGGAAATGTTACAATAAATAAATAATATGATATGAAGACATTAAAATAATAAATAAAGTAAAATTAAACATTAATGTAATAAAAGGTCATGACTCTTCATAAAAAACCATAAAAGGCATATATATATATATATATATATATATATATATATATATATATATATATATATATATATATATATATATATATATATATATATATATATATATATAT
>ML776666.1:784129-801625 GCA_009831015.1 Picea engelmannii
CCTCTAAAAGTTTCCACAACAAAACTCAGATCTATTTATGCCACTGTCATTGCCAATCTCAAGGCATTACTTCAGGGATTCATTACAACATAAGGGTATTCGTTTGGATATTGAACAATAAGTATTATGTGATAGAAATTATTTTCTTAAAAGGCATCATCGGTTCTGCAAACAAGGTACCTTCACAGTAACTAAAACGCAGATCTAAGGCTCACCTTTGATTCTTTTAATGGGGACAAAACAAAGCATGGTTTGCGCTACATATTGGTCAGAGACATTTCAGCTACAAGTTCATTTTTTAAAGGTTTTAAACCTTGATTCATATGACAACAGTCTTACATCCCTTTTTCATATTTACAAACTTGTTTGAGTAAGTTTACAACCAGGTATAAATCAAGAAATGCAGTTGTTTTTGGGCATATTCCAACAAATGGTTTTGAGGAATATTTAAAACATGTTCCAACAAAGTTTAGATACAAAACTTTGTACATTGAAGTGATATCTATTGCACAACATTGTGAAATAACCCATACTGGGTGCATCTTGCAAATGGTGGTTCTTTGTAAGAAATTGTTGCATTCTCTTCAGTTGATCAAGGAAAGTTCAGATGAGAAAGTTCATTCACTTTTATAGGAAACCTTCTTACAGTTTGTTCACAATGTGGTTTTGGATGATACCATTTTTGGAACATCCACACATTTATTATTACTACTCTATTGGATGACTTGGATGGAAGAATGTGGAGGTGGCCATAGGAAACTACAACAACATAATTTTCCTCCTAGTCTATGGTAAACAAGCAAGGAATTTCATTGCTCATCATGACATTGACAAGCAAGCAGAGTCTTCATTGGTGTACACACTCAGGTATGCACTTGTACATATTATTTTCATCATTATCATAATGGTACTTGCAGAAAGAAGGAAGCCTTGTTGCAATCATGGATCCAGAGGGATCTCAGTGCATTTAAAGGAACAACACGTTGGAAGAGAAGACTCCAAGTTTGATTGTTTTAAATTATCATGCCTATAACCTACATTTCTAAGGTTGCTACATTACAAGTAGGTGTTGTAGTTGTGACAACAAATGTTTTGATTCTAGAGATGTACGCATGAATCTCCTCTAGGATATACTCTTGTCTTGTTTCCTTTCAATTGTTTTCTTGTTCTAGGCAGGTTAACTTCAAAGGAAGATGCTTATCCTTCAAACTTCAGAGGGAGTCACTTGACTCAGAAGGAGTCAAACTAATTGAGAAAAAGAGAAAGTACCATTCTTCTTCTTCAACAGTCCAGAGGAAGATATCCATCGATACAGTTGATCAATTTGTTCCAATTAATATTCCCAGGGACATTGCAGTAGGTCATAAAAGGCCTATCTAGGCTTGACAAACTCTATAAGAGGCAGAAAGACATGCAACTGATGAAAGTGTCGAGAAATAAAAAACGAGCCTTGTAGTCAAAGGATTCTCACTATGATGAGACATATTGATCCAGTAGCCCAATGCACTTCCATTTGTACTATCATCCATGAGTTGAAAACTGCATCGGATGGATGTAAAGACATCCTTCCTCAATGGCGAGATTGAGGAAGAAGGTTACATCGAGAAAACAAAAGGATTCATGATATACAATGAGAAATATCATGAGTACAAGTTGAAGAAATCCCTATCTAGACTTAAGCAGACACCTCGTGCTTGGTACAAGAATATGGATGGATTCCTGATGAGTTTGGGTTTCAACAAGATTATTGTTGATCCAAACCTATATTATTAAATTGTTGGTGATGAGAACCTGATAACTTATTCAGGAAGCGTTGTTGTTGGATACAAGAAAGGTTTGACTTCTAATTTTGAGATGAAGGATCTGGGTATGATGCACGACTTCTTGGAACAAGAAATATGACAGAGGATTGATGAGATTTTTCCTGAGTCAAGGAAAATATACATTGGGGATATTAAATAAGTTTAGCATAACAGAATGAAAATCCATGTCTACACCGATGGTGATGGATTTGACGAAAAATAAATGATGATGATTCAAACGAGATTGATCCACATGTGTACCGACAACTAATTGGATCATTGATGTATATGGTCAACACCAAACATGATATATGCTTTGCAGTGAATGTGCTTAGTCAATCCATGAGTCAATCGAGAAAAACTCAGTGGATAACAATAAAGCATGTATTGAGATATATACGAGGCACAGTTGGATATGGAATGAGATATGCCTCCATTGTGAACTTGAGTTTGCAAGGATATGCCGATACAGATTGAGAAAAGAGTACAGTGGACCGAAAGAGCACATCCAGTCGTTGTTTTACCTTGAATTTTTCCATGGATTCCTGGTACAACAGGAAACAAATCTTTGTGGCCTTGAGTACCACAGAAGAAGAGTATATAGCATTGAGTGTGCGATGCAGTGTGGCTTCATAAGCTTTTGACATATTCACTTGATCATGATATGGATTCTATGATTATAACCAGAGCTGTGTGAAGCTCTTTGAGAACCATGTCTTTCATTGTAGATCGAAACAAGTTGAGATAAAATATCATTTTCAAAGACATGATGCAGAGGAAAGCAGTACACGTACAATACCTTCCTACACATGAACAAATTGCAGACATCTTCACCAAACTGGCTTGGTGAAGAATACCTCTCTAGTTGAGAGGGAGTGTTGATGACTACAACCAAGACAAAGTTCGAGTACTTTCGTGCGAGACTTGGCCTGATGGAGAATGCCTCCCTAGCTTAGAGGGAGTGTTGATGATTGCAGTTGCATGAGACATCCTCCAGGACACAGACTGATTGAGTCGACCTCAGAGAGAGCCCACGAGTTGCGTGTGTGATTCCTATCTGAGACAGAAGTGGAACGTTGAGCTAACCTCCTCCTTACAGAGAGTTGAGATGAACTCTAAATTATTCTCCTGTGTAATGCAATGAGAAAGAAGATATGTTGAGTTGGACGTGTCTGTGGTTGAGCACATGTGAACGTGTGAAATCCCATGAGTTGGGTGCATCGTTCTGAGACAAAGACAAAATGATGTATTAGCCTCTTCTGAGTAGAGAGTTGAGATGATGAACTCCAGATGAACCTCCAGTGTAACGTAGTGATAAAGAAGATTGGTTGAGTTGGACGTGATTGTGGATGAGCACAGGTGAACGTGATCCTAGTGGTTGAGAACTAGTGAGTGTGGTTCTCCTGTTAGATGCAGTGAGATAGAGAGACATCCATGTGGTTGAGCACAGATGGATTTGCCCCTAGTGGTTGAGCACTAGTGGGTGTATAATATCCCTTGCTATATTGATCAAGAGTCAAACTTACCTGTAACCCTAATTGTTATGTAAAGGGTACAGGTTGGCCCCACCTTAATGTAAAAGATAATTAATATAAAATATAATTAATATGGTAATTATTAATTATATTTTGAGTTATTGAGGTCGGCCCTATTGTGCCAATAGACACATCATTTGGTGTGACAAGTCTTATATAAATAAAGGTGAATCCCCATTGAGGAAACACACTTATCATTGTTTCATCTCATGATTTCAGAAGTTGTGGTCTGAAATTATGAGAATTACAACACCCTCTTGTGTGCTAGGTTTGGTGATGGTGTGGGAGGTCTTTCTCTTGAGGAATATAGCAAAGGATTGGTTGGGTTTTATTCCCTTGTTGCGAAGGGTTTCCTAGGACACTTCTTGTGTTCTCTTGCATGGTTATTCTTCTTATKATTTTGGTTTGATGCAGTAGTTATGGTTCAAGTAAAAGTTAAACAAAAAATTTAAAGAGAATACATGAGCCATAGCTCATTGAAAATCCAACATTGTATGAGAGTAGGCTTGAAGAAGATCATTGCACATTAAATTTGGAGGTAAAGGGCTGTCGAAATTCGATTGTACGTGTGAAGAGAATAGGGACAAACCTCTCTTTAAAATTATGTGGTAGATGATGAGGCAGACCCCTCTTAATTTCATTGTAAAGGTTGAGGTCAGGCCTCACTTAATTTTTTGTGGTAGAGAAGAGGATGGTCGCAAGCCTCTAAGGATGTTGCAGCCAAGAAGAAAGGTCCCTATGGTATGAAGGAAGAAGGAAAACCTCTCCTCAAACTATCTGGTAAAAATTGAAGGGGTCGGACCTAACAAATTTATGTGGCAAAGTTTTGAAGATGGCCATAGGCCTGCTAGTTTAGGCTGAGCTCTATGAGGAAGGAAGACTGCCTAAAATTCTGTGGTAAACATTTTTAAGAGTGGGTTGGACCCCAAAATTTGGTGGTAAACATTTTAAAAATTGGCCACATGCCTCTAAAATATGCCACAACAAAACTCAGATCTATCTATGCCACTATCATTGCCAATCTCAAGGCATTACTTCAGGGATTCATTACAACATAAGCGTATTCTTTTGGAGATTGAACATGAAGTATTCTGTGATAGAAATTATTTTCTTAAAAGGCATCATCAGTTTTGCAAACAAGGTACCTTCATAGTAACCAAAATGCAGATCTAAGGCTCACCTTTGATTCTTTTAATGGGGACAAAACACAACATGGTATGTGCTACATATTGGTCAGAGGCATTTCAGCTACAGGTTCATTTTTTTAAAGGTTTTAAAGCCTGATTCATATGACAATAGTCTTTCAACCCTTTTTCATATTTACAAACTTCTTTGAGTAAGTTTACAACCAGTTATAAATAAAGCAGTGTGGCAATTTCTGGGCATATTCCAACAAAGGGTTTTGAGGGATATTTAAAACATGTTCCAACAAAATTTAGATACAAAACTATGTACAGTGAAGTGATATCTCTTGCAAAACATTGTGCAATAACCCATACTGGGTGCCTCTTGCAAATGGTGGTTCTTTGTAAGAAATTGTTGCATTCTCTTCAGTTGATCAAGGAAATTTCAGATGAGAAAGTTCAGTCACTTTTATAGGAAACCTTCTTACAGTTTGTTCACAATGTGGTTTTGGATGATACCATTTTTGGAACATCCACACATTTATTATCACTACTCTATTGGGTGACTTGGATGGAAGAATGTGGAGGTGGCCACATGAAACTACACCAACATAATTTGCCTCCTAGTCTATGGTAAACAAGCAAGGAATTTCATTGCGCATCATGACATTGACAAGCAAGCAGAGTCTTCATTGGTGTACACACTCAGGTATGCACTTGTACATATTATTTGCATCATTGTCACGAGGGTACTTGTAGAAAGAAGGAAGCCTTGCTGCAATCATGGATAAAGAGGGATCTCAGTGCATTCAGAGGAACAACATCCTAGAAGAGAAGACTTTGGGTTTGATTGTTTTAAATTATCATGCCTATAACCTACATTTCTAAGGTTTCTACATTACAAGTAGGTGTTGTAGCTTTGACAACAAATGTTTTGATTCTAGAGATGTACTCATGAATCTCCTCTAGGAGATACTCTTGTCTTGTTTCCTTTTGTTTGTTTTCTTGTTCCACGCAGGTCAACATCAAAGGAATATGCTTATCCTTCAGACTTCAGAGGGAGTCACTTGACTCAAAAGGAGTCAAACTAATTGAGAAAAAAGAGACAGTACCATTCTTCCTCTTCAGCATTCCATAGGAAGATAGCCATCGATACAATTGATCTAGTTGTTCTAGTTAATATTCCCAAGGACATTGTAGTAGGCCATAAAAGGCATGTCTGGGCTTGACAAAATCTGCAAGAGGAAGAAACACATGCAGCTAATGAAAGTGTCGAGAAATACAAAACAAGCCTTCTAGTAAGAGGATTCTCACAAGCAGAGGGAGTGAACTATGATGAGACATATTGATCCAGTAGCCCGATGCACTTCCATCTGTACTATCATCCATGAGTTGAAAACTACATCAAATGGATGTAAAGACATCCTTTCTCAATGGTGAGATTGAGGAAGAAGGTTACATCGAGCAGCCAGAAGGATGCGTGATATACAACGGAAAATATCATGAGTACAGGTTGAAGAAAGCCATGTATGGACTTAAGCAGACACCTCGTGCTTGGTACAAGCAGATGAATGGATTCCTGATGAGTTTGGGTTTAAGAAAGAGTGTTGCTGATCCAAACCTAAATTATTACATTGTTGGTGATGAGAGCTTGATAACTTATTTAGGAATCCTTCTTGTTGGATACAAGCAATGTTTGACTTCTAATTTTGAGATGAAGAATCTGGGTATGATGCAATACTTCTTGGGACAAGAAGTATGACAAAGGACTGGTGAGATTTTTCCTGAGTCAAGGAAAATATACATTGGGGATATTAAAGAAGTTCAGTATAACAGAATGCAAATCCATGTCTACACCAATGGTGATGAATTTGATGAAAAATAAATGATGATGATTCATACGAGATTGATCCACATGTGTATCGACAACTGATTGGATCATTGATGTATCTCGTCAACACCAGACCTGATATATGCTATGCAACGAATGTGCTTAGTCAATCCATGAGTCAACTGAGTTGAGATGATGAACTCTAGATGACCCTCCTGTGTAACACATTGAGAAAGAAGATCCATTGAGTTGGATGTTCCTGTGGATGAGCACCTGTGAACGTGATCCTAGTGGCTGAGCATTAGTGAGTGTGGTTCTCCTGTGAGACGTAGTGAGATAGATAGACATCCTTGTAGCTGAGCACAGATGGATGTTCCCCTAGTGGATTAGCACTAGTGGGTGTATAAGATCCCTATCTATATTTTTCAAGAGTCAGACTTACATGTCACCCTAATTGTACAAGTCGACCCCAGCTTAATGTAAAAGATAATTAATATAAAATATAATCAATATGGTAATTATTAATTATATTTTGAGTTATTGAGGTTGGCCCTATTGTTCCAATAGACACATCATTTGATGTGACAAGTCTTATATAAATAAAGGTGAATCTCCATTGAGGAAACACACTTATCATTGTGTCATCTCATGATTTCAGAAGTTGTGGTCTGAAATTATGATAATTACATCACACTCTTGTGTGCTAGGTTTGATGATGGTGTGGGAGGTCTTTCTCTTGAGGAATATAACAAAGTATTGGTTGGGTTTTCTTCCCTTGTTGAGAAGAGTTTCCCGTGATACTTCTTGTGTTCTTGTGCATGGTTATTATTCTTGCGATCTTGGTTTGTTGCAGTAGTTATGGTTCAAGTAAAAGTTAAACAAAAAATTTAAAGAGAATAGATGAGCCATAGCTCATTGAAAATCCAACACATTATACCCAGGTCCATATCGAATTCAGAATTCAATGCTCGTTTGCATTCAGCAATAAGCCTTTATGAACCGATGAGGAATAAATCATCCACATACATGACCAAGATCAGGCACTCATCACCAACAATGCGATAATATAGGTTTGGATCAACAACACTTTTGATGAAGCCCAAACGCATCAATACTCCATCCATCTTCTCATACCAAGCATGAGGTGCCTGCTTTAGTCCATACTGGGCTTTCTTCAACCTGCACACATGAGATTTATCGTCGTGTATAATGAATCCTTCTGGTTTCTCGATGTAAACTTCTTCCTCAATCTCACCATTAAGAAATGTTGTCTTTACATCCATCTGATGTAGTTTCCAACCCATGGATGCAACTAGTGCAATGATAGTACAGATAGAGGTGTATCGAGCTACTGGAGAAAATGTCTCCTCATTGTCAATTCCCTCCACTTGTGAGAATCCTCTGGATACAAATCTCGCTTTGTATTTCTCGACACTTCTATCAACTGCATGCTTGATTCTATAGATCCACTTGGAAGTTACTACATACTTCCCTTCTGGTCTCAAAACAATATTCCACACATCATTCTTCAATATGAACTGATACTCTTCTACCATGGCATCTTGCCATACCAAATGTCTTAATGCTTCTCCATGACAAGAAGGCTCAGTATCAATGATGTGGCTCATGGCTGAAAAATAGATCGAAAATCTCTTTGGTCTCTTGCTCTCTCAGAATGTGCCTTGAGGAGCGGCATGGCCCTCTGCCTCTTGCAGAGTTTGTCGAGCCCAAGAAGGTCTTTTATGGCCTACTGCAATGTCTATGGGAACATCAAATCGAGCAACTAGAACAACTAGATCGACTGGAACAATCATTGTCTCCCTCTAAATTGCTAAATGGGGAGAGGGTATTGACTCGCTATCAATCTCCATATGAGATTCTCTAGATCTTCGAATGACTATCTGAGCCTCAAAGATGACATCTCTGCTCACCTCAATCTGTCTCTGACCAAGGATGTAGATTTGATATTCCTTCGAAGATTCATTGTATCCCACAAATGTACCCTTTCTTCCTGAAGGGTCTAGCTTAGACTTCTTCTCTTTGGGTACATGAAAGTATATTGGACATCCAAATATCCTGAAGTGTCCAATCTCAGGTTTCTTTTTGGTTAAGGATTCATCAGGAATTATATTCTTCAAAATATGGTGAGGACTCTTGTTCTGAACATATATTGTTTTCAAGCATGCTTTTTCCCACAGAATCATAGGTAGTCTTTGATCATGTATAATTGCTTTGGTTGCCTCAATGATGGTTCTGTTCTTCCTCTCTGCAACCCCATTTTGTTGAGGGTTGTAAGGAATTGTGTACTCCCTCTTGATCCCTGCTTCAATACAGAAGTTGTTGAAATCCTTGGAGGTGTATTCTCCTCCATTATCTGATCTTAATACCTTGATCTTTCTTCCGGTCAGGTTCTCAACTTGAGCTTTGAATTCTTGAAATCTTGCAAGGACTCCATCCTTGGTCTTCATGAAATAAATCCAAGTTTTCCCAGAGTGATCATCTATGAAGAGTACATAGTACAAATATCCATTCAAGGAGGCAACATTCATTGTCCCACACACATTTGAATGTATCAAGTCCAAGATTTCCTTGGATCTATTGTCACTACTCAAGAAGGACCCCTTGACATTTTTTCCAAGGGCACAACCTCTGTAGACACCTTTATGTTGAATTTGTATCTCTGGAAGGCTTGTTACCATTTTACCTAGAGCTGGAAGGGGGCTCTATAATGAATGCGAGCAAGTCTCCTATGCCATAGCTCACTCAAGATGATAGTATCATGTAGTAGGGTCTGGACTGGTCAGATAGTCAACCTATATAAGCAATTTTCCTGAACACCAATTACTCTGGCAGAGATTATATGTGATTCCTTGTGCCATGCAAGAAATTTTCCTTCAAAGAAGGTAACCTTGTAGCCTTTGTCTTCTAAGGCATAAATGGAGACAAGGTTCCTCTTCATCCCAGGTACATATAGTACCTCACTTAACTGAAGAGTTATGTCAGAATCTAGTTGGAAAGTAGAAGTTCCAACCCCTTTCACATTATATATGGCATTGTCTCCAAGTACATGTAGATTGGTCTCTTTCTCAACAAGATCTGTCAGATGATCTCTAAATCTGGTCATGTGCCTGGAGGCACCACTATCAATTAACCAAGTATCATTATCAGTAGGAACCGTACCTGAGAGTGTTGAAATGAATAAGAAGGCTTCTTCTTTGATGTATTCATCTCTCTGAATTCTTGGCTTCTAGGAACTGTATTTGCTTGATCCATCAAGCTTATCTTCCATCATAGTTATGTTCATCATATTTTTGGATTCTTCACAAACCCTTACCAATTGGGCTAGGAAACCTAACGACTAGGCTAGGCTAGCAATCTTAGGTTTCGTTGGACTTATGACTGCCAACAATAAGCCTTGAAAGTCAAAAGAACAATGGTGAGATGAAAATCTCCTTCAATGAGATGTAAAACCCTAAATCTGAATTTTCTGCAGAAAATTGCGAAACCCTAGGGACAAAAATCCAAAACTCTCGGAACTGCAATCTAAGAGTTGTTAGAGGTGCACTGAGGGAGGTCGTACACCCTTATGTAATTTTTATCCCCAACGTTTAAGTATTAAGTGTTGAAACACCCAAAAAGGAGAGGGTCGTACAGATTTATGGAAACCCTAGGATGGTCGTACGGTTCTGCAGAAGAGAGAGGACACTTGCTAGAAGCTTATTCAATGGCTTCTTCAATACCTATGCTCTGAAACCATGTTGAATTTTTACTATGCTAGGCTCAAACATGAGGTTTATTTCATTTAGCATGTACTTGAACCATAAACAAATGCAACAATACCATACACAAGTGTTGCAGTAACGAAGATCACAAGAAGAATAACCATTCACAAGAACACAAGAAATATCCTGGGAAAACCCTTCTCAACAAGAGAGAAAAACCCAACAATCATTTGCTATATTCTCAAGAGAAGATCCTCCAACCATGAAACCCTAATGCACATAAGAGGGTGCTCTACAACCTTGAAACTTGCACCCAAGAGAGGTGCGCACTTCAGCCCTAGAAGTGTACTTGATAAAATTTCCAAATGACAAGTGACTTGTGTGTTTCCTCAATGGGGAAATCACCTTTATTTATACTACACTGGACAGACCAAAAGTGGTGTCTATTGGCACAACAGGGTCGACATCAATAGCTCAGAAAATAATTAATTATTACAATAAACATTAATTATCTTTCACATATGGTGGGGCCGACCTATACCCTTTACATCACTTAGGGTTACAGGTAAATCTTACTCTCAGACAATATAGCAAGGGATCCACACATCCACTAATGCTTAGCCACTAGGGACACGTCCACCTGTTCTCAGCCACAGGGACGTCCTACTCAAACCATCTCAAGCCTGACTCAAATGAGTCCACAAGGTAGGAGACCACATGTCATAACAACTCAGTCCAGAGTTTGATGCACACCCATCACATGGGCACCTTCACCCCACACATGGGTACACATCGTCTCATCTCAATCCAGGGAGGAACGACACACCCATCTCATGAGAATCCTCACCCCACACAGGGGAACACATCGTCTCATCTTAGTCCAGAGAGGAACGACACACCCATCTCATGGGCACACCCAACACATGGGCTTTCTCACAAGTCAACTCAACTCAGCCTCAGAGGAGAACATGTCCTGGAGGATGTCTCACGAAGCTGCAATCATTAACATAACTTTAGTTGATTTCCTAAGTATTGGTGGCTTAGGATTAACATTCTCCCCATCCTCGGGTTCTCCAAGTTTAAAATGTACCTCCTCTACAATGCAAGCATCCTCTCAATGAACATGCTCTTCCACCTGCATATCATATGGGGGGATAAATCCCCGTACCAATGTCAATTCTTCTAAAAGAACCCGCACCAACTAAATCACCCCTAAATTCAAACATCAGAACCAGCTTCTCAACAACATTCGCCATATTCACATTTCCCACTTCTTTCACCAACATTCCATTTTCATCAACTATCACTTCCCTATTCATGAGAAGATTGTTGTCCACTAGATCATAGAGTATAAATATACCTAAATCATAATAATTTATGACTATGTTTCACTTCATTCTTTTGGAATCCACTTTTGCTTTTCATTTGACATGTGGAGATGAGTAAGTCACTCAAACACCTTCAAATGTATAATGCTCAAATTCTTCCAATTACATGCCTCATAGGGTGTCATTGACTATAATGTTGTAGTGGGAAACATGTGTTGAACACATGCTACTATTGTGAATACCTTAGACCAAAATGTGTTTGAGAAACCAACATTCTTCAACATGCACCAAGGATTCTCCACGAGTGTCTTGTTCATCCTCTTTGCAACACCATTCTATTGTGGTATATAAAACATGGTATGCTAAATCTTAATGTCATCCATTCATAGAATGCCTTGAATGTTTTAGAGGCATATTCACCACCCTTGTCACACCTCAACCTCTTCAATGAATTACCTCTGTCTTTTCAACAAAGGCTCAAAACAACTTGGAAACTTCTATTGCTTCAATTTTTTCTTTCAAGACATAAATAAAACACTTGAAAAATTGTCAATTAAAATTAGAAAATACTTAACTCTCTTGGTTGACAAGGTCTGCATTGGTGGAAAAATATAGTTTAGACAACCTCCAAATGCTCATGTGTGCTCATGACACTTCTTTGTGAAAGGAAACCAATGCTACTTCCCAAAAATTCATCCTTCGCAAATGCCAAATGACATAGACACCTGGAGGTTCAAGTCTTCAACCCACATCACTTTCATCGATACCTCTAATGTTTATGCACTAACATTGCCAAGTCATTGATGAAAAATCACTACATCATCAAATAAAGCACTTGAAAATTTGCCCATAAAAGTTGGAAAATACTTAGCTTTGTTAGTTGACAAGGTTTGCATTGGTTGACAATTATTAGTTTAGACAACTTCCAATTTCTCTTGGGTTGTCAGGACACATCTTTGTGTGAAACATAACTGATGCTACTTCTTAAAACTGCATCTTTCCCAAATGACATAGACACTTGCAGGTTCAAGTCTTTAACTAACATCCTTTTCACCAACACCTCTAATGTGTTGAATTCATGCTTATACTAAGAGGGTGGGGGGGCGATTAATCAATCTAAGATATTTTTTACTTTAAACGAGCATTCATTAACTTTAAAACAACAAATGCATGTAAATTCAAATCACAATACACAAAGTTTAATTTGGGGAGACATCAATCTCCTCAACTGAGAACCAACTCACTAAGACCCGTTTAGGGATCAAATAAGGTTTTCATACACATAGTACTTCTGACTTCACCTACATGCATTTCATAACATCATCAATACCTTAACTTTCATACTCCAACGACTCTCCTTGCTTCATACACCAAACATAACTTCAAACCCTAGTCATATTTAGCCTCCATGCCCTAACAAACCTTATAACATCATCCCCAAAATATAATTCCAGACTGCAATATCACAAACTCAAAACAACGTACTTTGTAGCATCATAGACCTTCTTCATAAGACACCCTTAAAACTCCAAGAAAAATCTTCTTGCACAACTTTAGACACCAAGAATATTCCCCAGATCCTCTTGTGCACCTCAAATCTATTCTACACACTCGTAGTTGTTCTTCTTGCTTGGATGTATTCAAATGTGCACATCTATCATGTATTTATAATGTTTATGCGTTCACTTATCGGATCGACTTGTAAAACTGGCTGGGCCGACCTGTACTTTCTAGCTGGGTTGACCTGACATAATATTTCATATCTCTTCATTCCTATGGAGTTATAGGAAGTGCCATATACCATTGGAAAGATCTCAGAATAATCTTTTCAACCATATATCCTATGCTCCCATTTGAGCTAGGTCTTCAGAGTAAAAAGGTCTTCAAAGTAGGGTATCCAAACTTAACAAAAAAAATCCAAAAACAATATTTCCAACCATCTCCATCTTGCAATCCTTATCTTGGGCATTTGTAGTCTCCCCCTGTCATTGACATCAATGACAACAATATTTCCAACATACTGTTTGTGCACCAACATGGCCAATTCAGTGATGAAAAGTGACTGCATCATCAAATAAAACACTTGACAAATTATGAATAATGTGAAAAAATACATAGCTTCATTAGGTGACAAGATTTCCACTGGTTGACAAATATTAGTTTGGACAACTTTTCATTCCTCTTGGGCTCTCAAGACACCTTTCTTTGTGAAAAGAAACCGATGCTACTTACAAAAAATGCATCCTTCACAAATGCCACACGACATAAAGACTTGTAGCTTCAAGTCTTCAACCAACATACCTTTCATCAACACCTCCAATGTTCATGCACCAACATGGCCAAGTTAGTGATGAAAAATCATTGCATCATCAACCTTTACAGGATCTTACAAGGCCACTTCTCACACCTTTGCACATAACTTATACAAGTTACCCTCTCTCATTGCTATTGCAATCACCTTCACATTGTAGTGTTAAATCTTGCAACAAATTGCATCAAATTTTATAAACAAACCAAGATGCGTAACTCAACGCACAGTCAACAAATTCTCAATCATTGTAGGAAAATGTAAGATTTTACACTTCTCTTTGCAAATATCCTCTGACATTGTCATTGAGAAAATGCCATTGCCTACAACTTCATGCTCTTCTCCACCTCTAAAAACCACCAATCTCCTTGTAGGAACCAACTCATATTGTACAAAATAAGTTTGATTTAAATTCATACACCAGTGCCCCCCCAAGTCCAAATATCAATGTCTAGAAACTCTTGCTTCCATTGACATTGCCAAAAACAATTATTTTGAAAAAGGTCTAGCTAGATCCAACTTTACTTTCTTATTTCAATAAATCTAGACAATGGTTTTTAATGTGCCCCTCTTCATGCTAATGAAAACATTTTACCTTCTTTCCTTTGGAATCTTCAATATAGAAGTCTATTTTTTGCTAATGCCCTTTACACTTTCTATTTGTTGAGAACAAAGTCGACAAAGAATTAGTTTGTGGAGTTAACCCATCATCCTTAATCCTTGTTTCTTCCTAAACAAGTGTAGACTATACTTACTTGAAGTTCAATTTTCCCTTGATCCCAAAAACAACACAATCCCTTCATAGGAAGCATGTATATTTGCAAGAAAGGCAATCATGGTATCATCATCGAACATTGTTGTACCAGAAGGGAATAATCTACCATGAGGGCACTGAATCTAGGCATGTAATCTCCTAAACTTTATGATCCTTGCAATCTTCAGCTTGTGGAATTTCTTCCTTAATGAAGGCTTCTTCTCATGTCCTTTTTCTCATTCAAACTTTAATCAAGAAATGCCAAGCAACCTTCCCTATATCCATCTTTGTGACAATGGGAACAATATTGTTAGAAAAATGATGGACAATACAAACTCATTATTTTGTATCCCTAATCTCCCACTTCCTAATTTCATATATGTCCTATACTAGTCTAGGATTTCCCTTCTCACAAATCCGCATACGACCTTGTCCACCAACATTCATATCCTTAATTTCCAAAGTCTCAAAGTCTCAAAGCAAGATTGTGGTATTGGTGTTGGAAATATCGTTGTCATTGATGTCAAAGACGGGGCGATACTACATATATCCAACATAAATATTGCAAGATGGAGATTGTTGGAAATATTGCTTTAGGGTTTTTTATGCTAAGTTTGAATACTCTATCTTTGAAGGCCTTTTTACTCTAAAGACATAGCTCAAATCAGAGCACAATATATATGGTTGAAAATATTATTTTAAGACCTTTCCAACAACATATGACACTCTCTCTAACTCCATAAGAATAAGGAGATATGAAAGATTATATCAAGTGAATAGAGCTAGAAAGTACATATCGACCCAACCAGTTTTACAAGTCGACCCCATAAGTGAATGCAAAAACACTATAAATACAAGATAAATATGCACATTTGAAGAGAATCAAAGAAAAAAGAGAAAGTACAAGTGTGCAAAAGAAATCTAAGGTGTGCAAGAGGAGCTAAGGAGTATTCTTGCGGTCTAAAGGTGCACAAGAAGAGTTTTCTTGGATTTTTAAGGGTGAGCTATCAAGGACTAAGGTCTATGATGCTTCAAAGTACATTGTTTTAATGTTATGTTTATGCAGTCTGAATTATATTTTGGGAATGGTGTTATGAAGTTCGCTAGGGCATGAAGACTAAATATGACTAAGGTCTGAATTTATGTCTGGGGTATGAAGCAAGGAGAGGCATTGTAGCATGAAAGTTCAGGGTATGATGATGCTTTGAAATGCATGAAGCTAGTAATATTCTATGTATGAAGATCTTAGATTGGTGCCTATGCAGGTCTTACTGAGTTGGTGCTCAACTGAAAATATTGGTGCCTACACAATATCTTGTTGGGTTGGTGCTTAGTTGAAGAAATTAGTATCTCTAGTAGGTTGGTGCTTACACAATATCTTACTGAGTTTGCACTCAACTGAATAGATTGGTATCTCTAGTAGGTTGGTGCCTACAAACATTTATAAATATAAGTTTTTGTTGTTTTCTTCCACGAGGGTTTCCAAATTAAAATCTATGTACTATGATTTGAGTTTACATGCATTTATTGTTTTAGAGTTAACGAATGATTGATGAATGCTCATTTAAAGTAAAAAGTATCTTATATTGATTCACCCCCGCTCCCCCCCCATCAGTATAAGCATACGTTCAACAATTGGAAGGATGGGCAAGGGGGGACGAGTGGATAGACAACCCTCTTTTTCATCCACAATAAAAAAAATCAATAGATGCCCATACAAGTAGGGCCCACGCTCTCTTCAAGGCATGCAACGTATACTTGTGGACTTTTACAATTCACCTATCATTGCCACTGAGTAGCTTTGTTATATCATTTTTAGGACCCTTTGGAGAGCACCATGGTTTATTGAGACCAACATAGATCCATATTAACTTTGGATCTATCAAGCACCAAAAGGGATCCAATTCTCGAGGTGCAAACCTTTGTCAAATTTCGCTCTTTTCTCACTCGAGACACTCCACTTGCTTGCTTCTTCATTAGTTTAATCTTCCTCCATATAATTCTTTGGTGCTCCTATTAATGTGCTTAAGTCCCATTCTATTCATCTCCATAGATGTCGAACTTCTTCCTAAGTTCCAGAAAGAATAAGCTCAACATCAATTATGATCGATGTTGTCACTTCTTCCAACGTCATGGTTGCACCTTGGAGTTGTGTAACTTGATATTTTCTTTCCTTGGCTTTACTTTAATATATCTCTAATAACAACTTTGATAAGAGTACTTCTAGGACGTCTCTCATATGCTATTTAATTTCTTTGAGTTATGAAAATATTTGATAATAGGATTGGTTGCACATCAAATTGTTTTGTTTTCCAGGTTACATTGCCCAGGGAAAACCCTTGAATAGTTCCCCTCATCTATTTTGATGTTTGGACAACATCGGGAATACGTTCTTTCATATATATATATATATATATATATATATATATATATATATATATATAATCCAAGGGACACATCCTTTCATGGATGGTCACCATATGTTTTGTATATATGGAACTCTCATCATTGTAATAATATATCAATCTATTATAATCATTTTGTCTTAGTTTTCTATTATACTTGTGTCTCTATTCATGGTTATTCTTCTTGTGATCTTGGTTATTATTGTTGCTATTGTTCATGGTTTATGCTTTAGTTCATGTAAATTTGTAAAGAAACTGAATGTAATTGAACAATATTAAACTCCAACAATTTCGAGGATGGTATCCACAATAAACCCTAGAATATTCAAAGCACAAGGTCAGTCAACAAGGAGGCTCGAAGCCATTACAACAATATACTAATTATGAACTCAACATGTCACCTGTGAGAATTGAACCTAGGTGGGGAGGACAACAATGATTCCTCCCAACCACCCCATAAATATACAAATACTTTTACTGTTATAAATATAAATGTTTTTACAGTTTGATTTTTTCACATAAAAAAATAGATTGAATTTTGCCTTTGTATAGTTTTAGCTTATTATCATATGTTTTCAGTAGAAGCACAAGTGAGGGATTCAAGATTTATTAGTTTTTCTGATTTGTTCTGCGAAGCAAATTCCCTATATACATTCAAACAATTATCATGAAACTACATATATACAT
>ML776666.1:817041-849448 GCA_009831015.1 Picea engelmannii
CCATGAGAAAAATGTGGAAGTTGTTTCAGGAATAATGAGACACTTTGTGGCTCCCACGGTGGTTATATCAGGCTCTCATTATATCAATCTCAGAGATAATGTGACACTTCGTGTTCCCATGATGATTATGTCAAGATCCCATTATCATTACACCACGTTTGAATTAGATATTTGATTTTATTCGTGCTTCAAGTATTTTTGCATTAACCATAGGATCTTGTGAGGGTCATATCACACAACTTAGGAGCTGGGAATATGCAATTTTTGGCATATGGGTGCATTACATTGAAAATTTTACACCTATAAAAATTCACACAAACCCAAATCATCACTTGGAAGAAACAACTTGTTGATCAGACCCTTGTGGCATCTGGGATCACTAATCTCACCAAGGACAGAGTTCGGACAATCAAATTTCGATAACTAAATGGATAGATCTTTAAAAACTTGTTTCTTGGTTGTATCCTCCTATGAATCTAGTTACAACCTAATCATCTAATTCCAATATCGTACGAGAAAATTATGCCCTAATTACTAATTCCCTATCCTGCACTGATACAACTCTATTTCCTAGGTCGTTCTTTGGTATATTTGACCCATCAATTCTTCAAGTTTGCAAAACTTGTTTCTACATGAATCTACTTTCATCTCTAATTGGAATCAAGTCAATCTATAATCAAATGAAAAGTTATACCAAAAAAACCATGATTGTTGGTCAAGGTTGGAAATAAAGAATAGAGATAGTACTACAACATGTTGCTCAACATTTTTATCATTTCAAACCAATTTCCAAACATGTTTGTACTAGAGATAGCCCTATGAATATACTTTAATTCGGCTTTGGAATCACTCTGATCAGACATCAGACAAAGAATTTATAATCTAATTATTGTCGAGTAGTCTAGGCTGGGCACCACTCCTCAGTCTAGGTTGGGCATTGTTATCCACCAAGTTGCACTAGCTGAATTTGAATATGAGCCGCCAAATACTGAGCAACCAGATGCTCAGAAGTCAGAGTTCACAAGTTCAACAGATCTTTCAAAAGACCACTTTTTCCGCATTTCCATCTCTCCAAGGGCATTGTAATAAATGACTTGAGCATGAAATATTGTAAAAGACTATTGGCCACCTAAGACCTAGGTACAAGCATGTACTCTAGAGTCTTTTTTTCACTTGTTAATTATTTTTTGCCTGCCTTAGTGGGCGATTAATAATTTCTAAGTTTTTTCACTCAGAGACTGAATCCAAAGCTGGAGTATGTGCTGGTGGTTAAGCCTTGGCATCGTATAACCAATTTCTAGTGTCTAAATGTATATGAGTTCATGTTAGGTCCTTTCTATTCAGTCATATGGAAGTTTCGTCTAGGTTTGATAGGGTTTTTTTAATGTTTTAGTGAAATAATAAATTTCCCGCAAAAACGGAAATTTTTAGTTGTAAGTCAATACATTGTAAAAATATGGCATCAATCATTGTCAGATGCCATATTTATGCTCGTTTTCCAAGCCAGAGTACCATGTAAACCCCTATTTCCCTTTTGTCGAGGCAAAAAAGTGATTTTTATCACTAAAAAATGAATTTATCTCAAAAAATACAGAAAAGGGGTCATTTAATTAATTCCCTATTTTTTAAGGTAACTGGGGAACATGTTGGAAACATGTTTTTTCTTTGTCCCCAGTCCACTGGAAGCTTGGGCGAGTTTACTAAAGAGGGAGGTGACTTCACTGGAGTGACATGGCATGGAGGAGATCCCAATGTAGGGACTCGACCCCACTTAGCATATGTGGCACACTTAGAAGGGATCGCACACATCCCAAGGTTGCACACTTGCCCTCACACTCCCACTCACTCGAGTTCACTCCCCACTTCACCTTACATCACTCCCACTCACCCTCACTTCCACCTCCCTTCACTACACTCCATCTCCTCTCCACTCCACACTCACCACACTTCACTTATGCGCATCTCCCCTTAACCTATGTGCCACTCCTCTCCCATGCGCATCTCCCTTGGAGTTGTCACCCAACTAAGCTATAAAGCAAGGTCGACCCCTCTCCATTTGTTAGTTGGAGCTTTGGGAAGACGCTATCATTGTAATGTATCATATTTTTGCTATTGAAGATTGAATAAAAGGCTTTGGAGATCTATGAAGGAATGTTCCAATATGTGAAAGGCAATTGTTGATGGTGCTACATTCATGAGGTGATATCTTTTAAGTTACTTGCATTTGTTTTGTTAAGATTTGGCTTAAGAAGAATATTGTTATTCCATAGGGTTGGATTTGTAAAGCTTGGTTGCATGTGCAAATTCTACAATTCATTTTGCTTGAGAGTCTTTTCCATTTCATAAAGGTTTCGGTTAACTAATATGTTGTGTATGAGATCTCTTGTAGGTGTTTCCAAATTTTAACAAGTTGATGCAGGTATTCTTGGATTAAGCACCTTTTGCTTGGAGATGTGGATGGGTTTTCTTACACTTTCCACAAGCTCCAAGATCTAGAAGCAACATAGTTCCTCTTCACAACTTCTAAGACTCCATTGCCCAAGTTCTCTTTCTCAGCAAGTTGTATCTTCCTCTCTTCCTCAAAATTTTCTTTAAAAATTGGTTTTCCTTTGGTTACTAGTTTGCATGCAAGGAGGTATTTGATTTGATTTAGATAAATTATGTCATAAATCTGTTGCATGCAGCTGTTAAGATCAGATCTAAAGTTAATTGAAAGAATATTTACTTGTATCTAGATCTAATCAATATTTTGCCTTATTTTAGCCATTTTTTTCATAGTATAATTTTGAGGCTAATAGTAGGCAGATTTGTGTGAGCTTTCAAATTATTATTCTGCAATTATAAAGTGTTTTACTTGCTGATTTTAAATCAGTCCAAAAGATTCTAAGGAGGCTAGCTTTCTAGCTCTCACTCCTTAGTTATTTTTGTTTCCTTTAGCCTAGATTTACTTAGTTAAATTTTTGCATTTTTTAGAGTTGACCAAAGACACTTCCCAAAGTGTTTTTGGCCATATTTCGTGCTAATAACTTGCTGTTTTCACGTAGAAGTAACAGGTACAAGGGGAGGCTCCGCCCAAGTTTCAAAGTTTAAACCTCTTTCAAGACCCCCCTAGTCCATTTTTTGACTTAAAAAAGGCATTGTAAGCCTTGATCTCGCATTATAAAGATCAAGTGCATCCAAAAAGAAAGTAGTGTAGAGTTGTAATAAAGTTTGCGAGCCACAAAGCTCGTCTCTCTTCGTTTCCCCTGCCCCTGGGGGGAAACCTATGTTGTTTTTCCTTTCTTGCTTTGGGGTTGCTTCCTATGTCTTTTCTTATTTTGTTAGTGTTAGCTTTAAATAAAAATATAAAAGCAACTCACAATCACTAAATTGAAGTCCTAAAATCAACTACAAAGTTTTAGGTTTGCTTTCATAGAATATTATTTGCTAGTTTCCTTTTTTGCAAATATTGGAATAAACCCGAATTGCTCAATCCATGTATGCAATCTTACTACTACGCTCAAGTGGCTTTGGGGACCCAGAAACGGTTTGAGCAATGCATGCTAGTTTAATTAGGGAAATCTCTTGGTTGTGTTATTCATCTAATAAGACCTCTACCCTGGGTGGAGTGTGTTAAGTCAGGGGGAAACTTTGAGATCGAGGTTCTCTCCCCATTGGACCTACAACAAGCCCGATCGATAATATTTAAGATTGGCAATAACAAACAAAGAGGCCACATTCACTTTTGCACACAAAGAGTGGGGACCCCAACTTCAATCCCCACTTCACGGTTTCAAAGACTTTTTAATATCCCAAATCCCTTAAATAAAATCCTCAATATAAAATTAACGTGGCACATTCATCACATCAAAATTACTTTTATCTAGCATTGGTCTATCTTTTTTATTTCTTGTCATCTTATCTATTGATTTAAAGTTATGTGGTGAATGATTAATGTTTATGGGTTTTTCACAGGTTGTATCCTTTGATTAATTTATGTTGCTATTTTTATCTTGTGTTTCCAAATAAACTCCTATAATAGTTTTGCTTTTCAGTTTCAGTAGAGTAAAATCCTTAGATTATTTTTCATAGGGACTACCCCCCTTGGCTTCATTAGGAGTTGGCCTAGACGAAGGAGTTGAGGATCAGGTGACAACACCTTGACTCGAAACTTGCCCCGAAGGAAACACCAAGTGGATTGAAGATTTCTTCCACGATAGCCCAGGTGTGTATAAGGCGGCAACAGGCACCACTCCTCAACAAGTAACAATGAAATTTTTTCAATGAATCCTTTAAGAGATTTGTTTTATATGCAATCATTTTGATGTTTATTGGAGGAAGAAAGTCATCATATCTATTTTTGTCCATAATCTCACATTGTGTTGCAAGAAAAATGCGAGTTTTTGCAGGTCAAAGAAGGATCATGGAGGTCAATCTACAAATGAGTGATTTTCAAAGACAAACTTTCATGAAATGGGCATGTCACCAAGACATGAACACAAGTGCGCTATCATGTAATGTTGAGTTCTTGAATGAGCTATGTCTAAAGTTTGTTCCAGTTATCGACCAACACCAACATCAAGACTTTTCAGATGGACGAAGAATAAGACAATTGAAGAACTGATTTTCAAACTAAAGACCCGTAATATAGAAGTCAAGTCCCATTGCTACAACAACAATGCCACTGCTACAAAGACCTAATGTTCATTATACTCTTTCACCAACACCACGGTATGCCCATGCATTTTCTTCTTCCCAACTCAAAGCTAATTTCCTGCTGAAGTTAATAAAGTTTTCTTTTCCTATGTGGTTAGCTTTGAAAGCCAACAATTTCCTCGGAATATCATTCATGTGACCACTACTATAACATCACGACTTCAACCCACTTCCTTCCTCCACAAGACCTCCATAACTTCCTGCTCTGCCCACTCCTGACTGTTGATTTTTCAAAAGCATTAGGTTAAGCATGAAGTTCATTCCGTTTTAACATTTAACCATAACCATAAATGCTGCAGCAACCAAGATCACAAGAAGAAGCACCATGCACAAGAACACAAAATGTATCCTGGGAAACCCTTCTCAACAAGGGAATAAAACCTAGCCAAATCCTTTGCTATAATCTTCAAGAGAAAGACCTTTGCCACCAAGAAAGACCAAGCACACAAGAGAGTGCTAAAACCCTAGAACTCTAGCGCCCAAGAGAGGTGCGCACCTTTTGCCAAAGAAGTGTACTTGCTGAATTTTCCAAACTCACAAGATAGATGTGTTTCTACAAAGGAAGATTTCCCTTTACTTATATTAGACTTGTCCTATCAACTAAAGTGTCTATTGGCACAACAGGGCCGACCTCTCTAAGGCATAATAAATTTATTATTATTATTATAATAATTAATATTAAACATATTAAGGTGGGGCCGACCTGTACCCTTTACATAACAATTAGGGTTACAGGTAGGTCTGACTCTTGAACAGTGTATAGCAAAGGATCTGATACACCCACTAGTGCTCATCCACTAGGGGCACATCCATAGGGATGGCATAGCTCTGATTCACTGCATTACACAGAAGAACCAGGTCTTCATACGTTCACTTGTGCTCGTCCACATGCACATCCACTCTACAGATCTTCTTTCCCACTGCCACTGACAGGAGAATCATCTAGAGTCTTCTCGTCAACTCTGTTGCTCAGAGGAGGCTAATACATCATCTTCATTTCTGTTCTCATGACGATGCACCCAGCACTTTGGGATTTCACACGTTCACCTTGTACTCAGCCGCAGGCACGTCCTAACTCAACAGATCGCTTTTCCTCTGGATAATCATCTGGAGTTCTTCTCAACTCTCTGAATGGAGGAGGTCATCTCTACGTTCCCAGCTCTGTCTCAGGCATGAACCATGCACCCTTCTTAGGGGCTTTCTCTCAGGTTTGTAAGTTGAGAGAAAGACTTCACATAGTTGTAATGATCCACACATCACAGGTTTGTAAGCTGGAGAATGTCTCACATAGCTGAAATCATTAACACTGACCCACCCAATAAAGTAATTTGGCTCACTTACAATGCCAAGCTACCTCTCTAGTTTCAATAGTTGTTGAATAAATTGAGCTTGTTGCTACCAATCCAATAAAGGTTTTCGTTATTTGCCCATTGCTAATCTTCTCTAACACACCTCCTTCATTCTCAAACGTTTAACCATGTGCTATGAACATTGCAGAATGTTTCCATCCTTAGTAGTACTTTAGAGAGCCACCCTTGCTACAAAAGCCGCAAAAAAAATAAAAGAAAATACAAAGTTCTAAGGACAACATTGGTACTGTTACACAAGAACCAGTACCAATAATCCTTGTGCTTGTCACACAAGAACCAACTACAGGGGGGAGCACATAAAAGAAGAAATAGGTGTCGATACAAAAGAACCAACACCTACCATCCTTGTGGTTGTCACACAAGAACCAACCACAAGATTGCTAAAGAAGTAGGTATTGTCACACAAGAACCAACAACTACCAACCCTGAGGTTGCCACACAAAAACCAACCTCATAAATCTCTACTGTTGCCACACAAGAACCAACAGTAAAGAAATCAGTGGAAGGAATTCTCCAAGAGGAAGAGACTGTCGCCCCACAAGAACCTGTAGCAGAGTAAGTTGTTGCAGAAATGGTCTTTCCTCAAAGCTTCATGAAGATATATCAAAACCAAGAGGAGATTTTGTTGATAGCCCTTGGTACATATTCTCAAAGATGTTGTTCTTTTCCATGGGAACTTGTGAAGAATCTGCTATAGAAAATCATATGCTTGTTGCAAAGTTCATGGACTTCTTAGGTAGGTGCAGGTACACTTTTTCTTTCTCTTTGTTTATTAGATTCATTGAATACTTTAGATTTGTATTTGCAAAACCACTTAAGCCTCTTTTCTTTTCTATCCTACTTCCTTACCATTTGTTATTTTTCTGAGGACGGGAAAAGTCTTCAGTTTGGGGGAGTGGGGTACCATCACCTTTACCTTCTAGGACCAAGCCATCATTTGTCATGCCCATACCATCCCTATCCTTGTTCAACCTAAAACCTTCACCACTTCATCTGAGCCATGACATCTTCTTATTCCACTTCCACAATTTAAATCCATTCCAACACCTCCCTAAATGTCTCGAAATGAGGACCAGAAGTTGTTCACGGAAGGACATTAGTGTTGCTACATCAAGCATCGACGCTGCTACAAAAGAACCAACATCAAGAAAACCTATTCAAAGAAAATGCATTTGACGCAGTGATGCGCTTAGTTGTTGTGGTTTGTGTGGGCCCGATGTCTTAGCAAAGAGGTGTGGAAGCAGTTCTACTAAAAAATTTGGCACTGGGCTAAGAAGAAGGCTTTCAAACTTTCCTTCATTTATAAGTGCATGTTTTCTTCCAACATGAAAATTTCTGGATCTTTATTCACATTGGTTCTTATGAGTTAATAGTGGTCTTGAAAATGTCTTGGAATTATTGAAGTTAATCATTGTATTGAGTCTAGCTAACTCCATATGAATAATAGTGGTTTTGTTAGAAGTGGCTACTCTAACGAATCACGGGAGGGAGAATATGAAAAATCCAAGACAACGATTTGAAAGTGACACTGAGGATCCAAAGTCGAAGATACAGATGATGACGCCAAATATGTACATAATAGAAGGTCTTGCTGTTGTCACACAAGAACCAAAAACAAGAGGGAAAAAAGAAAAAGGACACATTGTTGTTGCTCCACAAGAACCAACAACTNAAACCAGAAAAGATAATTAAAAAAAAAAAAAAAAACTGATATGGACAAGCCAAGGAAATGAACGTGTACCCCACAAGAACCATCAAGCAAAAATCAAGCTGAGATTCATTAGAGGATACACTACATATGGTATGAGGATTGCAAAACATTTCTTGCATGTATTTGACAGTATTTGGGAAGAATGTGTTCAAGAAGAAGCAAGAGTAGCTAACCGAGAAGCAATACTATTAAGGGATGATGATCAAACTCTAGCTGCTCATACTAAAGGAGGAAAGAGAAGGCCTCACTTCAAGAAGGAGACCCACCCACATAAGAAGTCTCACTCCCCAAATAAATTCATCCATAAAGAATTTCACCCTCCAAGGAGATTCCAGAAGTTTCAGAAAGGTCAAACAAGAGAAAAGGATTTCTCATCCTACCAATGCTACCATTGTGACAAGATGGGACATATTGCTAAGAATTGTCCAGCTAAAAGAGAAGAATACAAGAAGACAAACAAAAGGCACCATGCCCATACAGTTGAAGATGAAGAGCCACCCACAAAGATGATTAAAGAAAAGATTGAAGACTATGTCTTAATCTCTGCCCTCTCGGGATCAGTGTCACCTGGTGAGGATACTTGGCTCATAGATAGTGGTGCTTCCAAGCACGACAGGTCAAAGAAACATTCTCTCTACCTTACAGAAAAGAACTTTCCCCAGAAAGTTACACTTGGAGATGATTTCCAGTACCCTATCAAAGGAGTGGGAGAGTCCAATTACAAACTTGATTCAAGGACCCCAATGAAGATGAAGGATGTACTATATGTACCAGGTTTGACGAAGAATTTGCTTTCTATCTCAACTTTAGAGAAGAAAGGCTCCAGGGTTGCATTCATAGATGGTGAAGTCCTCATGTGGCCTAAAGGAAAAACCATAGAAGATGCAATTGTGGCATGTATAAATTAAAAAGTTACTCAAATGCAGCCTTGATTCACTCCACTGAGAGTCCATGTGAACTTTGGCATAGAAGACTAGCTCACATCAACTACAAGGACTTACCATATGTGAGCAAGGTTATTACAGGTCTACCCGATTTCAAGGTTGATCATGAAGGTGTCTGCAAGGGATGTGCACAAGGAAAGAACATCAAGAATCCTTTCCCGAAGAGCGACAGTAAAGCAGGAGTCTTGGAGCTCATCCACTCTATGTGGCCCAAATCTGTTGAAGAGGGAGAAGGTATTGTCTCTTCTTTCTTCTCACTATCAATCTCCATATGAGATTCTCTGGATCTTTGGAAGGCTATCTCTTCCTCAAAGGTGACATCTCTGCTAACCTTGATTTGTCTCTAACCAATGATGTAAATCCGGTATGCCTTCGAAGATTCACTGTACCCCACAAATTTTTCTAGCTCTACTTTCTTCTCAAATAGTTTGACTCCCTTCAAGTGACTCCCTCTGAAGTCTGAAGGATAAACATCTGTCCTGGAGGAAATCGTGACATCATCATTTTCCTGTGTTGCTATCCTGGAGACATCCCATGCCTTCTTAGGTTCTCTACTGCCTCTACAGTAGTTTACTAAGCAAGAAGAAATATGGGCTCCCGTACAAGGGATCATGGCCCTTCAATAATGAAATAAGAAATCTGGTCTCATGTACTAGGATAATAAGCAAGATGGCCTCCCGTAGGGATAACAACCAAAATGGCATCCTCTATTAGGATAATAACCAACCAAGAAAATTTGGACTCCCGTACCAGGGATAATAGTCCAAGTCATGAGGGCTCCCATACCAGGGATAATACCCTTCATTATAAAATGCAAGCTACTATAGAGTAATGATGAAATCAAATAAGGAATGTAGTACAAAACTTTCCTTAGTCTACAATCACGCTCAATCTTGCTTTATGGTCCTCCTGAGAAGACTGAGATAGTGAAGAACTCCTCGTCGTTCTTGCTTGTATTCCTTGACTTCTTTTGAGGTAGCTTATGTTGCTTTCATTTCTTCCACAAAAGACAATGATTCGCATAGTGATGATCATAATGAGAACCTTGCACATCACTAGTTGCAAGTCTAGTCTCCTCGATGTCCACTAAAGCTTGAATAAGGTGCACTTATAGCACACACTCAAAAGTCATGTCAAGGATCATTCTTGAAACAAGTTTTCAGAAATTTACTTAAAATTTCTTCAAACTCAGATTTAGATATACCTCCTGTAGCAAGCCTGAAATTTGTGCCCAAGATGAATCTCAAGTTTAGCCTAGTTGCTCCTCAATCTTCACTTGGTTATGCAAAAGATGGCTCCAAACTTTGCCCTCAAACTTCACATGAAGTATGCCTCATTTCCTCAGAAAATTCGACCTGTAGAAGATCTCAGATCTACCTTTGTTCACTTTGTTATAGTTGTAGATTCACCACACAAACTGCTTCAGAATTACTACAAAACTGCTTCAGAACAACCACTTTATCTCTGTCAAGGAATGGGCCTCAGAACAAGCCTGGAGTTCCCTCAGAACTTGTACTTCAAACCTTCTTGGAACAGATTTATAGAAGCTGATAGAAAACTCACTTTGTTCTCCTGAAACTACCCTCGGACCTGCCACAGAGCTGCCTCAGATCCACCACAGAGGATGCCTCAAAAACACCACAGGACTGCCTCAGATTTAACTCAGAAGCTGCTTCAGAAGTAACTTTAAAACTGCCTCAAGTTTCTTACTGTCATAGCCTCAGATTTGCCACACAAACTGCCTCCAAGATACCTCAGAGCCTGCCTCAGATCTCCCTCAAAATTCAGTCTACAATTTTGTCTGTGATTAAGTCTACAGTTAGGGATCCTTCTAGTTGTGGCAGCCTTAGAGGGGCTTCTCCATGCTGTGGTCTCTGTTATAAGACCCTAAACAAGGCTCGACCAAAGCTAATAGGCCTGCGGCCAGTCTTAAACTTCAACACAGGGTTTAAGAGAAGGTATGGCCTTTTCCTTACACCAATGGCAGGGGTTTAGCAGCCCTCAAAATTCCACGACCTTCCTTCATTGATTGTGCAATAGGTCATCTTCAAGAACACTGCTCTGATACCATGTTGAATTTTTTATGCTAGCTCAAGCACATGTATTTTATGTTTGTTTTAGCATGAACTTGAACCATAAACAGTGCAGCAACAATACAATAGTTGTAGTAAACCAAGATCACAAGAAGAATAACCATGCACAAAACACCAGAAATTATCCTCGGAACACCCTTCTCAACCAAGGGAAAAACCCAACAACCCTTTGCTATATTGTCAAGAAAAGAAACCCTCTCCACTGAAAATATAAGTGCCAACAAAGGTGGCCCTCAAGACAAAACCCTAGTGCACACAATAGGGTGCTCTATGACGGAGAAACATAGCACCTAGAAAAGTGCGCACTAAATTACAGCTCTCTAATTTCAGACCATGTGTTGAGTATGTATGAGTGAGATGATCCACAATGGGGATCTATCTCTCTAATATATACATGACCTAACTCAACGAATAGACATGTCACTTGGCACAATAGGGCCGACTTGTACAACTCAATAATATAATTAATCTTTTATACAATATTAATTATCTTTACATAGTAGGGCCGACTTGTACCTTCCGCAATACAAATTAGGGTTTCACACTAGTCTTAATCTTTGACAATATAGCAAGGGGTCTCACACACATCCTCTAGTGCTCTGCCACTGGGGACAAGTCCACATGTGCTTAACCACAAGGGACATCACTCTCAAACATATCAACTCAACTAAATCCATAGGAGTACAAACTGGAGAGCCATCTCAAGTCAACTCAACTAAGTCCATAGGAGTACGACAGGAGACCATCTCAAGTCATCTCAACTCAATCCAGAGGAGCACAACAAGAGACCAACACACCTCATCTCAACTCAATCCAGAGGAGTACAACTCACCTATCACATAGGCATTCTCACAGATCATCTCAACTCAGTCCAAAGGAGTACGATCTAGAGAATGTCTCATGAAGCTGCAATCATCAACAGTGCTTATCCCCAATAGCACCTCTGCAAAGGCTACTAGTTTGGGCGATAACAAGGTGCTCAAGTTATTAACCTCAAATAAATCAGATGGATTAATTTAACCATTAAATGGTTAAATCAACTTCAACATGTGTGCACAAAGGTTAACGCTCAAATAAAACCATAGTCCAACCTCCCAATAGTTACCCACTGATTAAATCGACGTGAACATGTGTGCCAATGAGGGGGGTGCTCTCCAACAAGTGTTGTACCATGGAAACAAGCTAGATATCCTAGCAAATACCACCATGATAACAACACAATAATAAAATAGAATATCCACCTAGATTTGAACCTAGGGTGCACCACCAGAGGACTATAACATGATAAATAGTAAATACCTTATCAAACCTTAGAAAAGGCTTGATCATCAAAGATGTATGTAGTACCCCCCCACTCAAACTCAAACTTAAGAAAAAGTACATTCACAAGGGTACTAACACCATCAAACACATTCCACCTAGGAGATATCTAGAAAATGTTACAATGTCAAGTCAAATCACCTAGGGAAATCTCACCAAGGTAAAGTGCACTACCATGAAACATCCATCTAACCACATAAACATCATAAGAGAAAAGTGTTAACTATCTAGCATCAAGTATGTCCCCACCATACATCAATACAATAGAACCATGTAGAACACCCTCCTAGTGACAAACCAACAATACAACATCAACAAACCTAGTCACTAGGAATCTCCAACAACATGAAACATCCACCTCCTAACACCATCCTCATCTATACCCTTGGGGGCCTAGACCCATCCTCCAAGAACAAGATGTAGCACATCCAAGATAAGCATATATACCAAAACCACATCATAATGAGATAGTATGCTCCATAACCATCAAATACACAATCAAGGAGTGATCAAAAGAGGATAAGACTCATTTGTAAACAAGCTATATCATTATTGTTATCATTTTTAGGGTACTTATTCTACCCATGGACATTGCTTGTACACTAGGTTATTTTTATAATATGTTGATTATAATGTTAATCACATATTACTTACTGCCATACCATTTCTAACATGGTTATTTTAAAAGAGAATCTCATTCCAAACTATCAGATTAATTATTAATAGAAATTGGCACAAAACTTCTCCAATAAAAAATAATTCCAAAAAAGATCACTCTAACAAGCCTAATCATCAATTTTATAGAAATTCCTTTTTATTTTGGCCTTTATAAAACACACAAGGACACTAGGATAGAGCCAATAAAGAATAGCATGAATAAAGAAACAAACCATGTTGCCAAGGTTGAGATCTGGCATCTGCATGAGGTCCGACATCATTACAGGGTTCATTGATTTCACTATTTCTTGCACTTCCTGTCAAGGAGAAGAAACCAGTAAGCTAATAATTTCAATCCACACAAATATAGGGTTGAAACTTAATTGTGATTTTCAAGTCAAGAGATCATGATTAGTAAATAGACCCGTTACCTTATTTCTATAAAAACATAAAGCATACAAAACACTAAAGCTACAATCTGTTTCATTGGAAATAAATGCAAAGAGCATTAGCATAGTAATCCAAGACAAATACTAAGAACTTGACATTTAAACCACATGATTACACATTGAAGATGAAAAATTCTCTATTTCAATATCCATAAGGGAGTAAATTTGATCGTAGCTATACCAAATAGAATATGGCCACAAATGGGAGAGCCAAATAAGAACATTTAACCTATATAGAACAATAATTGCCAATCCTACAACTCACCGTGGAATTTAGATCAACTGAAATAAAATTCTCATCTTCAAAATTTCACAGTTCAATAGAAACAACAAGCTTGTACACTTTGATATAAGTTGTGAGTTAAACACTTGTTTGCAAAATGATCTCATGTGTGCGGGCACAAAATTGCGATATATTAGACTAGAGTTCCAAGAAAATGTATCAGAAATAATGTAACCATTGTTTAGTTTCTTTATAACCTCATGAAGCAGAAAGAAATAGCATTACATAACACCATATAAAGCCACTCAACAAAAAAATGAAATGGCTAGAAATTACCAGGCCAGAAATGGTTATGCGTTCCAACAGTTCAGCTGTTAATCTGTCTAAGATATGTCTATTTCTCCTCAAAGCATTCTTTGCATCCTGTTCTGTCTCTTCAATATACTATCACATATCTGTTGTGTCAGTGAGTCTCCAAAAACAAAAGAAATCATTTTTCTGTAAATATAAGACGTATTTTTCCAAAAAAAACCTAGTGTAGTTGCATATAGAGAATGTTCAAGCAAGGGAAGAGATCTAGACGTCGCTAGTAAATGTTCACAATACAGTTAAAATTGGATACAAGTCTGATCTGATCAATTCCATTGTTGATGCTGCATTAAATATTAGTTTAAAAGAGTTTCCATCATATATTCATCAAGGAAGACTTTTTTCCCCATATTTTTTCCTTGTTTCTCCCATCCCTATACAATGTTTGATAATACATCAAACTTTGCAGTCAAATTTAACCTAATGATTGATAAAAAAAATTGGATTTCCTACTTCCTCGTATTAATAGACACTATTTAGATTTACTAGTCATTCAGTACAAGCTATTCCATTCCAAGTATCAAATGTATGCATCCAATCATTGTTAACTATATTCTGTACTAATCTTGCAATCCAAACCTATGTTGCAGGGGAGCATCTCCCCCCCAAAGTGCTTCACTCCCGAAGCATGCTCTTAGAGGGAGCATTTAGAAAGCACCCTAGGAAGCGCGCTTCTTGAACATTCCTTATAGGAGTGTTTTTGGGAGCGCGCTTGTTGAAATATTGTAACTACAAAGAATATTCTACTTATTATTGAGCTATTATCTTATAGACCAATCCCCTTTTGTGGATTGATCATGTCGGGCTTTGTATTAGACCAAATCTACTTTTGTGGATAGGTCAAATCCTAATTATATGCTGATAATTAAGAAGTCGACCCCCGGGCTTAATTAAAGTGGCTTTAGCCACTAAGTGAAGAGGTCGGCCCTGCCCAGTGAAGAGACACCACACCACCCTAGCGCCTGCCAGCTAGTATAAATAAGAGTGGAAGGAGCCTCATTAACACACTCACTAAAGTCACTCAACAAGTGCGCAAGTTTGGAGATAGTTGTAGTTGGGAGAAGAAGGAAGAGAGAGGCGCATTGCTCAGTCTTGGTTATTCTCTACTGTTTGATCTTTTATCTTGGCATTGTATTGGCAATCTATATTAAGGAAGTTTTTGCTAGGTTTTCTCCCCCGTGAGAGTTTCCCAGGATAAATGTTGTGTATCTTGTGATTGTGTTTCTCTCACTGATCCTACCTATGCTATTGTTATCTAGTAAATTGAAAAGATACATAATAGCTTCTCTAAAAATTAGCATGGTATTGGAGCTAAGATGAAGAGAGCACGTTTCACTAGATAAGAAAAAACGTCATTGTTGTTGTACAAGAAAATTAGGGCTTTTTGTTGGAGAAGAATTTCAGCCTAAAAACCACCTAGGGAAGTGCACCCTAGCCTAGCGAACCTATTGGCAAGTTGAGCGCACCTTTTCTATGGCCAAAAACTCCAAGAAGTGAAACCCTAATTTTTGGTTGGTACCAGAAAACTAGAAAACCAAGAAACCAGAACCAGTACCAAAAGTACCAATTCAGATTTATGCAGGCCCAGTTTCAAGGGGTAAAATTTGGATTTTAAGAAAACTAACTGCACCAGCCTATTCGCCTCAGCCAAGCGCACCTCCTAGTAAGTTCAGGTTTAATTTTTGAGCATTTTCAAATTTTTGGTCATTTTCCCAACTACAAGTCAAGATGTCTGCAAGGACCAAGCTTGTTGACAAGTTAGAACGTGTGGAAAACTTTCATGTGTAAAAGTATAGGATTGCACTCATTCTTCAAGAGAATGACCTTGCAAAATTCATCAAGGAAAATGTACCAAAACCCACAGATGCTACAGCTAAAGCAAAGTACCAGAAAGATATGGTTAGGGCCAAAAGAATCATTGCAGACTATGTTAAAGATCACTTGATCCCTCAAGTGGCATCTAAGAATACTCCAAAAGAAATGTTTGATGCCCTAACCAGATTGTATGAAGGAAGGAACATTAACCAGAAAATGAACTTGAGAACCCAACTCAAGAACACAAAGATGCAGAAAGGAGAAACAATTCATGACTATTTCTCTAGGATCTCTCAATTAAAGGAACAACTAGAAGCAATTGGACATAACCTAGATGAAGATGAACTTATTATGACAGCTCCTAATGGTCTCACAAGACCTTGGGGTGCATTCATCCAAACCATTTGTGCCAGAAAGGAAAAACTACAATTTGACAGTCTCAGGGAAGAATGTGATCAAGAAGAAGCAAGACTAGCTAACCGAGAAGCAGTACTATTAAGGGATGAAGATCAAGCTCTAGTTGCTCATGCTAAAGGAGGAAAGAGAAGGTCTCACTTCAAGAAGGAGACCCACCTACATAAGGAATCTCACTCCCCAAACAGATTCATTTATAAAGAATCTCACCCTCCAAGGACATTCCAGAATTTTCAAAAAGCTCAAAGAAGAGAAAAAGATTTCTCATCTTATCAATGTTACCATTGTGACAAGATGGGACATATTGCTAAGAATTGTCTAGCTAGAAGAGAAGAATACAAGAAGAGAAACAACAAAAGACACCATGCCCATGGAGTGGATGATGATGAGCAACCCACGAAGATGATTAAAGAAAATATTGAAGACTATGTCTTAATCTCTACCCTCTCAAGATCAATGTCACCTGGTGAGGATACTTGGCTCATAGATAGTGGTGCTTCCAAGCACATGACAGGTCAAAGAAACATTCTCTCTACCTTACAGAAAAGAACATTCCCCAGAAAGTTACACTTGGACATGATTACCAGTGCCCTATCAAAGGAGTGGGAGAGTCCAATTACAAACTTGATTCAGGGACCCCAATGAAGATGAAGGATGTACTATATGTACTAGGTTTGACGAAGAATTTGCTTTCTATCTCAGCTTTAGATAAGAAAGGTTTCACAGTTGCATTCATCGATGGTGAAGTACTCATGTGGCCTAAAGGAAAAACCATCGAAGATGCAATTGTTATTCGAACCAAAGAAGGTGGCCTATATAAATTAAAAAGTCACTCAAATGCAACCTTGACTCACTCCACCGAGAGTCCATGTGAACTTTGGCATAGAAGACTAGCTCACATCAACTACAAGGCCTTACCATATGTGAGCAAAGCAGTTACAGGTCTACCAGATTTCAAGGTTGACCATGAAGGCATGTGCAAAGGATGTGCACAAGGAAAGAACATAAAGAATCCTTTCCCGAAGAGCGACAGTAAAGCAGAAGGAGTCTTGGAGCTCATCCACTTAGATGTATGTGGCCCAATGCCATCAACCTCTCTTAGTGGGTATGTATACTATGTGTCATTTATTGATGACTATTCTAGCAAGACTTGGGATTACTTCTTCAAATCAAAAGATGAAGTGTTTGGGAAATTCAAGGAACTCAAAGCCTTGATAGAGAATCTCTCTGAAAGAAAAATCAAGATACTTAGGTCAGATAATGGAGGAGAATACACCTCAAAATAGTTTGTAATCTTTTGCAAAGATGACGAGATTAAGAGGGAGCTCAACACTCCCTACAATCCTCAACAAAATTGTGTAGCAAAAACAAAAACAGAATTATAATGGAAGCAGTGAAGACTATGATCCAAGATCAAGATCTTCCAATGCACTTATGGGCAGAAGCAGCAAGAACAACAGTGTATCTACAAAACAAATTATCCCATAGTACACTTGGGTTCAAAACCCCCGAAGAAATGTTCTCTGGAAAGAAGCCAGAAGTAAGCCATCTTAAGATATTTGGCTATCCAGGGTTTGTACACATTCCGAAAGAGAAGAGAACCAAGCTAAACCCTTCAAGAAAGAAGGGAATGTTTGTTGGATACTGTGAGGTCTCAAAGGCCTTCGGAATTTATATACCAGGTTACCATCATATTAAAGATCAACATAGATGTAATTGTTATCACGCAATTTGTACTTGTCCACGATGAAAAGGCAAGTGGAGGGAAAATTGGCGTAACAGGAGGTTGTCCTATCATTGTCACTTTAATAAGACACCTCTTTCGATTTAGGGGTGAAAGCCCAAGGGAGACGTCCCTAGTGACCTGGGGGTTTGAAAAGGCAAAGGTTGAGATATCATGAAAAGTTATCCCCTCTCACAAGTCACACCGATCAGAAAGTCCCAAAGGTTTAATAAAATGAAGAAATGATATGCTTAAGTGTACCTGCCCATAACAAGACAACAAGAAAACACTATTTCGCAAGTACAATTGATGTTAGTGCTTCATAAAACCTTGGACTTGTCACTTGTCAATGAAAGCAATAAGTTGATATAAGATGAAGCAAAGAGAAATCTATAACAGCAATGTATATATGATGATGGCTTCACAATTATTTCCTTGAACAAGCTTCAAAATAACCCAAAATGATAATCTAACAATAGCAATATGCTAGCACTTGTCAGAAGTTAATGAGGAAATGTAAAAATCCACTTTAATAATTGATATTAGGAGCTTTTACTGCTGTAATAATTGGCTGTAGCTTACTTTTGTAACAACAGCAAGAATGTTAGTAGATTAGTCTAATCTAGGGTTAGGAAATGTTAGCAAATAGCTTGAGGTATAAGTTTTAAGAGTTGTTCTCATCAATCAATCAAATATAAGGTCTAGATCAGTGTCTTTAGGGCTAATGGAGTCACTTTTTGCAGCAACAATCTAGAAGGAAACAAATGATAATATGTGAACTAAGGAAAAGAGGGATGTGTTGATGATTACAGTTGCGTGAGATCCTCCAGGACACAGACTGAGTGAATCGGCCTGAGAGAGAGCCCATGAGTTGGGTGTGCCCATGAGATGGGTGTGTAGTTCCTCTCTGACACGGAGATGGAACGTTGTGTGCCCCTGAGAAGGGAAGATGCCCATGAGATGGGTGTATTGTTTGAGATGAAACGATGTGTACCCCTGTGAGGGGTGGAGCCCATGTGATGGGTTTATTTTTCTCCTTTGTGCAGAGAGTTGAGATGATGTGATACTCCAGATGATTCTCCTGTGAGACTCAGTGTGAAACAGATCTGTTGAGTAGGACGTTCTTGTGGCTGAGTAAATGTGGACGTGATCCGAGTGGTTGAGCACTAGTGAGTGTGTATCCTGATGATTCTCCTGTGAGACACAATGAAATAGAGATCTGTTGACTTGGACATCCCTGTGGTTGAGCACTGGTGGGCGTGCCCCTAGTGGCTGAGCACTAGTGGGTGTATGAGATCCCTTGGTATATTGTCTAAGAGTCAGACTTACCTGTAACCCTAATTGTGATGTAATGGGTACAGGTCAGCCCCACCATAAAGTGAAAGATAATTAATATGGTAATTATTAATTATATTATGAGTTATTGAGGTCGTCCATGTTGTGCCAATAGACACCACTTTTGAAGTGTCCAGTGTAATATAAATAAAGGTGACTTCCCCATTAAGGAAACATAACACACATGTGAGTTTGGAAATTTCAGCAAGTATTTGTTCTAGGGCTGAAATGCGCACCTCTCTTGGGCGCTAGACTTCTTGGTTTTGTGAGCACCCTTTTGTGTGCTAGGTTTATTGTGTGGGAAGTCTTTCTCTTGAAGAATATAGCAAAGTATTGGTTGGGTTTTCTTCCCTTGTTGAGAAGGGTTTCCCAAGATACTTCTTGTGTACTTGTGCATGGTATTTCTTCTTGTGATCTTGGTTACTGCAGCAAATTGTTTATGGTGTAACTGCAATTGTCTATGGTTCAAGTAAAATGCTAAAAATGGAATAAACTTCATGCTTGAGCCTAGCCTAGTGAAAAATCAACACGGTATTAGAGCTTAGGTCTTGAAGAACCCATTGCAAAAGCATCTACCAGTCATCCTCCCACTTTTGCAGAACCGTACGGCCCCCCTAGGGTTTCCAGAAAATCCGTACGACCCTCTTCTTTTAGGTGTTTCAGCACTTCACAATTGGACATTGGGGCTGAAAATTGGACAGGATCGTACGGCCTCCTTCAGCGCACCTCCAGCAAGTCTCAGAATTGCATTTTCGAGCATTTTGGATTTTTGGCCCTAGGGTTTCGCAATTTTCTGCAGATTTTTGGTTTTAGGGTTTCCGCAGCTCATTGAAGGAGCTTTTCAGCTCACCAGTAATCCTGTGACTCTCTTAAGGCTTATTGTTGGCAGTCAAAACCTAAGGTTGCTAGCCTAGCCTAGCCGTTAGGTTTTCTAGCCTAGTTGGCAAGGGTTTGTAAAGAATCTGAAAATATGGTGAACAAAACCTTGGTGGAAGATCGGTTTGATGGATCAAGCAACTTCAGTTCCTAGAAGTCAAGACTTCAGGTCACCCTTGAAGAGGAAGACTTATTGTGGGTTGATACAAAAAAAAGGTTTACTAGACGCAGCTACCGATGAATAGAAGGAAGAAAGGAAGGAAGATGACGTCAAGGCAGGGAAGACAATCACCTACTCAAGCTCTTACATTGAAGGGCTAGCTTCAAAATAGCAAGATGACAAAAGGTGACATCGTGGCTACCTTCTTCATGAAGATGTCAAAGGACAGAGATCAGCCAGGTGTCATTGGAGAAATCATATCAGCACCCTCAGGTATGCACTTGTATATATTATTTGTATCATTGTCATGAGGGTACTTGCAGGAGGAAGGAACCTTTGCTGAAATCATGGATCCAAAGGCAGAGGAACAACACACTGGAAGTGAAGACTCCAAGTTTGATTGTTTTAATTATCATGCCTCTAACCTACATTTCTAAGTTTTCTACATTACAAGTAGGTATTGTAGCTGTGACAACAATCCTTAAATTGTTTTGATTCTAAAGATGTATTCATTATTCTCCTCTAGGAGATATTCTTGTGTTGTTTCCTTTCGTTTGTTTTCTTCTTCCAGGCAAGTTAACAACAAAGGAAGATGTTTATCCTTCAAACTTTAGACGGAGTCACTTGACTTCAAAGGAAGTCACTTGACTTCAAAGGGAGTCACTTGACTTGGAGGGAGTCAAAACTATTTGATAAGGAGGAAGAACATAACCATCATTGAAGCAACCAAAGCAATGATGCATGATCAGAGTCTTCCTATGATTCTGTGGGCAGAAGCATGCATGACAGCAGTATATGTTCAAAACAGGAATCCTCACCAGATTTTGAAGAACATAACTCCCTAAGAATCCTTCACCGGAGTGAAGCCTGAGATTGGACACTTTAGGATATTTGGGTGCCCACTATATTTTCATGTACCCAAAGAGAAGAGATCCAAGATAGACCCTTCAGGGAGAAAGGGTACATTTGTGGGATACAGTGAATCTTCGAAAGCATATCGGATCTACATCCCTAATCAGAGACAGATTTAGCAATCCAGAGGGAGATAGCCATTGATAGAGTTGATCCAGTTGTTCCAGTTGATATTCCCAGAGACATTGCAGTAGGCCATAAAAGGCATGTCTAGGCTTGACAAACTCTGCAAGAGGTAGAGGGACATGCAGCTCCTCAAGGCACATTCTGAGAGAGCAAGAGACCAAAAAGTTTTCGACCTATTCTTCAACCATGAGCCACATTGTTGATACAGAGCCTTCTTGTCATGGAGAAACATCAAGTCAGCAGGTATGACAAGATGCCATGACAGAAGAACATCAGTCTATCTTGAAGAATGATGTATGGGATATTGTTAAGAGACCAGAAAGGAAGTTTGCAGTGACTTCCAAGTGGATCTATAAGATCAAGCATGCAGTTGATGGAAGTGTTGAGAAATACAAAGCAAGATTTGTAGCCAGAAGACTCTCACACATAGAGGGAGTTGTCTATGATGAGACATTTGATCCAGTAGCCCGATACACTTCCATTCATACTATCATCCATGAGTTGGAAACGACGTCAGATGTATGTAAAGACAACCTTTCTCAATGGTGAGATTGAGGAAGAAGTTTATATCAAGCAGCCAGAGGGATTTGTGATAAACAACAAGAAATCTCATGTGTACAGGTTCAAGAAAGTCATGTATGGACTAAAGCAGGCACCTCATGTTTGGTACGAGAAGATGGATGGATTCTTGATGAGTTTGAGCTTCAGCAAGAGTGTTGTTGATCCAAACCTATATTATCATATTTTTGGTGACGAGTGCCTGATCTTGGTTCTGTATGTGCATGATTTATTCCTTACTGGTTTAGAAAGACTTATTGTTGAATGCAAGCGAGCATTGACTTCTGACTTCGAGATGAAGGATCTAGGTATGATGCACTACTTCTTGGCACTAGAAGTATGGCAGAGGACTGATGAGATTTTTCCTGAGTCAAGGAAAATATACAGTGGACATATTGAAGAAGTTCGGTATGACAGAGTGCAAATCCATGCCTACACCGATGGTGATGGATTTGAAGAAAATGAATGATGTTGATTCAGGCGAGATTGATCCACAGCTGAGAGGATCACTTATGTATCGGGTTAACACCAAACCTGATATATACTATGCAGTGAATGTACTTAGTCAATTCATGAGTCAGCCAAGACAGACTCACTGGATAGCAGCAGAGCATGTATTGAGATATTTACGAGGCACAGTTGGATATGCCCTGAGATAAGCCTCCAGTATAGACTTCAGCTTGGTTTGCAGGGACATGCCGATGTAGATTGGGCAGGGAGCGCAATGGACCGGAAGAGCACATTCGATTGTTTTTTTACCATGGGGTCTGCCATGGTTTCCTGGTTCAACAGGAAACAAAGCTCTGTGGCCTTGAGTATCGCAGAAGCAGAGTATATAGCATTGAGTGTGGAAGTCCGCGAAGCAGTGTGGCTTCGCAAGCTCCTGACTGATTTATTTGATCATGAGATTGATCCTACCATTATTCATTGTGATAACTAGAGTTGTGTGAAGCTCTCTGAGAACCATGTGTTTCATGATAGATCGAAACACATTGAGATAAAATATCATTATATCAGAGACATGGTGCAGAGGAAAGCAGTACACGTGCAGTACCTTCCTACCCATGAGCAGGTTGTAGATATCTTCACCAAACCGCTTGCCAAGATGAAGTTCGAGTACTTCCGTGAGAGACTTGGCCTGGTGGAGAATACCTCCCTAGCTGAGAGGGAGTGTTGATGATTACTGCCAAGATGAAGTTCGAGTACTTCCGTGAGAGACTTGGCCTGGTGGAGAATACCTCCCAAGCTAAGAGGGAGTGTTGATGATTACAGCCAAGATGACGTTCGAGTACTTCGTGAGAGACTTGGCCTGGTGGAGAATGCCTCCCTAGCTGAGAGGGAGTGTTGATGATTACAATTGCGTGAGACATCCTCCGGGACACAAACTGAGGGAGTCGGCTTGAGAGAGAGCCCATGAGTTGGGTGTTCCCATGAGATGGGTGAGTAGTTCCTCTCTGAGATGGAGGTGGAACATTGTATGCCCCTGTGTAGGGAAGATGCCCATGAGTTGGGTGTGTCGTTCTCTCTGAGACGGAGATGAAACGTTGTGTGCCACTGAAAAAGGGAAGATGCCCATGAGATGGGTGTATCGTTTGAGATGAAACGATGTGTACCCTTGTGAGGGGTGAAGGAGCCCATGTGATGGTTTTATTGTTCTCCTCTATGTAGAGAGTTGAGATAATGTGATACTCTAGATAATTCTCCTGTGAGACTTAGTGAGATATAGATCTGTTGAGTAGGACGTTCCCGTGACTGAGCACAGGTGGACGTGATCCTAGTGGTTGAGCACTAGTGAGTGTGTATCCTGATGATTCTCCTGTGAGACGCAATGAGATAGAGATCTGTTGACTTGGACGTCCCTGTGGCTGAGTACAGGTGGACATGCCCCTAGTGGCTGAGCACTAGTGGGTGTATGAGATCCCTTGCTATATTGTCTAAGAGTCAGACTTACCTATAACCCTAATTGTCATGTAAAGGGTACAAGTCGGCCCCACCATAAAGTGAAAGATAATTAATGTAAAAGATAATTAATATGGTAATTATTAATTATATTATGAGTTATTGAGGTCAGCCCTGTTGTGCCAATAGACACCACTTTTGATGTGTCCAGTGTAATATAAATAAAGGTGATTTCCCCATTAAGGAAACATAACACACATGTGAGTTTGGAAATTTCAACAAGTACTTGTCCTAGGGTTGAAGTGCGCACCTCTCTTGGGCACTAGACTTCTTGGTTTTGTGAGCACCCTTTTGTGTGCTAGGTTTATGGTGTGGGAGGTCTTTCTCTTGAAGAATATAGCAAAGGATTGGCTGGGTTTACTTCCCTTGTTGAGAAGGGTTTCCCAAGATACTTCTTGTGTACTTGTGCATGGTATTTCTTCTTGTGACCTTGGTTACTGCAGCTAATTGTTTATGGTGTAACTGCAATTGTCTATGGTTCAAGTAAAATGCTAAAAATGGAATAAACTTCATGCATGAGCCTAGCCTAGTGAAAAATAAACAGGATGATGGTTGAGGTTTTCGTAACCCAAGGCCTCAATCACCAAACCCTAGAAGGAAAACGGCTACTAGGAAGTAGGTAACCCTAGACCCTAGCGGTTCTCCTTCTTCTTTAGCTCAAGCTTGGAGTAAATAAAGGCTTGATGAAGCAAAAGATGTTAGAGTGCTACAATGATAGGGCTCTAGCACATGCTTCAATGGATAGGTTTTCTATTAAAATCTAGTAGGTGAATAGCTATTGAGATAAGGACAATGTCATGTGCTTAATCTCCTAGGGTTTTAAGCAATCAATTTCATAATCTTAGTAAAATGCAAAGTAAAGATACTATAACCATTCAAAGGAAAGAAGAATTGCATAATTCACTTGCATTCACCAACAATAATCTAGCATATGTCCTAGTTGAAGACTTTCCACCAAGAAAATGCCAAAAAATACCAAGGTAAGCCTCCTCCAAGAATTGTGCACCACTTAATTTCACCCAATAAGCCTTAAAGAGGCTGAATTTCAGACCCCACTTGTGCGAGTGAAAGAATGTTGAAAAAATCCACGGAACAAATCCCTTATTTATACAATCAAAATGACCTTTAATTAAAAAATTAGGTCAAAAAGGTTGACATGGCCAGTTTACATGAGAAAAAAATCCAATTTTACACAAAATTGTCAAATAAAACCCTAATTTTATCTTTTTAGGGTGACGTCAAGCCCCTCTTAGGGTGATGTTAGCCTCCTTGCTAGAACGTTAGCCCTCCAAGTGAAACGTTGGGGCTCAAAACCCCTCAGGAACTGCCACACATGCCAACCAAAGTCGTCCTCAAGCTAGATACCTCAACTGGGTGACTTCAAGGCTTTGAATGATGACGTCAAGGGCCTTCAAGGGCCAACATCATGGTGGGAGGGCAAGAAACTCCTGGATCCAAGCCTGCCAAGCTGTCTCTGGTGGAACATCCTCCTCTCTCCGATGCAAGCCTCTGTTATACGTCTTCCCCTGGCTGGGGTCTCAGCATCCATCTGGTGGGCTTCTAGCCTTATGGAGGTCCTAGCTAATCATCTCCCCATATGTACTTGTCCGTCGGGCATGGTCCTGCAACAACAACAAGTACACCCTCCATGGGCTCATAAGTCACAGGGATCATAGCAATGTCAATCACATCTAATAATCAAGTTGCCCAAACATGTGCATGAAACCCCCTCTTTCCCAGACAAGTGCTCAAAGATGTTATGCTGTTCTACAAGCCAGGTTTGGGGAGGGTTTTAGGACTTCCTATTGGGCTAATTCTCCTTAGGTGTGGGATGTTTCCAAGTGAAGACCAATCTAGGTCATTTAAGTGCATGACATGGTATGGCGATGTTTAGGCAAGGGTGCAATGATGCCAAGGAAATGTAGGGCTTACCTGTGGGTGCCTCTGAAGAGGGTGAGTTGCACCTTGTCATGGATGCAAATGTTTCCTAGCCCATTCAATGCCTTTTTACTTTTTTATCTTATTGCTTTTTCTTTCAAGAGAATAGTTGGGGGACACTGCCCTGGCGTGGTGATCAGTGGTGACAGTGTTACCCACAAGCATTTCACGAAGATGAGAAGGCTAGCTCGTGATGAGACCCCCTTTCTCTTGGCTATGCTACCAAGAGCCACTACCCTGGCATGGTGACCAACTGAATACTAGTGTCATACCGCTACATGCCCAGGGACTTAATAGGCTAGCTCGTGATGAGACCCCCTATCCTCCAACTAGGTCTTGAGTTTATTTATTTTATGGGTTATTGCTTTCTCGAGGATCCCTGGGCGAAGCATCTGAAGGTTTGATTTTTTGGCCTTTAGCTTTTCCCAGCTACTTTTACCCTCTGGGCCTTTAGCCCCTTCTTCCCGCGAAGCAAGGTACAACCCTTTCCTAGCCTGGAAAACCTAATGCCCAAACCAATGCAGGGGATAGATGAGAGGGAAGATGATGAAAAGTGATAAGTATGGTGGGAATGGACGATGACCTTTCATAAACCTACACTGTGGCAACTCACTCCTAAGGGAACCAACTTGCTAGGGCGTTCTGTCATCCCCCCAGGTATGGACAAGTCAAAAGGCATAAAGTCCAAGCACACGTCATGAAGCAAAGGAGAATTAAATGCACATATTCAAATGTTTTGAGAATCAGAGTGACACATATCATGATACCCGGACTCATTACCTCACAAAGCAAAACCCATTGTTGCTTCAGGACCAGGCTGAGGGGATGGATGTTGCTATTGCTGACAGGATGGAGGCGGTGAAGAAGAACGATGGGCCCTCCAAGGCCAGGCTCAAGTCAATATGTCTCTCGGTACTCCATGTCTAGGACCTGTGGACCTCGAGACATAATCTCCTTAGTTATCCCTAGGCTAGGGGATAACATCTGGCTCCAACTCGGGGACATGTACTCACTGTAGAGCGCATGAGAACCTCAGCATCTCTGGTATGACCTGTGACCTGCTAGATCTCAACAAAATTGAGTAGTAATCATTTCGGGTGGTGATATCACCCCTAGCTCATATATGGTACAATAAAATGAAAGTAAGCAATCATATATACAAATGGAAATACAACTACTCTAGCATGAAATGCAGATGGTATATACAATGAATGCAAAATGCCTACCTACTTACCTGCACTTACATGTGAAGTCAATTCTTTGACCCCTAATGGGGTTTGAGGAGGTGTCCACCAACCGGTAATGGGTGCCTTCTTCCTTCCAATGTGGATAAATAGTAGGCATCATTGACTAAATTTCTTCCAACTCTGAAGGGTCCAAGCCAAAATTGTGCACTCCCTTTGACATTATTAGGCTCTCCCTTCTTTGTATCCCACATCCAGACCATATCTCCCTCTTTGTAATCCTTGATCTTGAACTTGGTTGTCTCTTGTATAACCCTAGTGCATTGTCTTGAGGGAGGAGGGTGGGATTCTGCTGTGAAGACTTCTTGCTGGGACGGTCGGATCAATATGTCGTCTTCTTTCTTTAATAACTTGATAGTCCCAACTTCTTTGTCTTTATATTTGTTTAGGACTTGTTGATACTCCTTCTTCAGCCATTGTATTTGATCAAAGTCTTCCTTTGTAGCGAAAGGCATATCCTCAAGGGAAAATACAGGACGACTCTCTTTGACCGGTTCATGTGTTTCGTTAGTTCCAATGCATCACCAATTTCTTACACATGAACTTTGGTCATTGACACATTCAGGAGGCAGCTTATTGTTCCATCATTCATAGGCACATTAATATAGGTGAGATCCATCTCTAAGGTGCCTCCCAGCATTGCAGCAAACTTCCTGGATAATAGCATTCCCCACACATCCGGGACATCCACCACCACAATATCCATGTGGATCACTTTCTTGAGGTATCTTCCAAGGCATACTTCAACATTCTCAACTACCCTATGAGTGGGTATGGCTCTAGACTCAAAGCCACATACATTCCTATAAGGTTGTGTGACCTTTAGGCCCAATTTTTCCATGACCTTCAAAGACATCATGTTAGCACCTGCCCCTGAATCAAGCATACAGTTGTTAATGCATTTGTTATTGATCAATAAGGTCATGAAGAAAGGTGGATGTCCATCATACTTAACCCTAAAGTGCTCTGCTTGTAAACATAATAGGAGGGTCCATTGGTCCATCTAAGCCTTTGAAAAAAAATTCGCACCTTTCCTTTACAGGTAGAGAGAGGTTGGTTCATTCCTTTTTGCCTAGTATATACTTGGAATTCCTGCTTCTTCAACTTTTCTCTTGATTCTTGGTCAAGGCTATTTATCACCTCCATCCTAGCCTTCCTGGCTGCTTCCTTTATGCCTTCTTGATGTTCTTCAAGTGTAACATTGAGGCAATAGTGAGGATTTTCAATGGTATGGTTAACAATGTTTACTTGGTCATGATCACCATTGTTGAAAGAACACTCATGCTCCCAATGTGACTCACTTCATTGTAACAACCAAGGGTTTTCATCTACTACATTTGCAGAGGAGAAATTATTGGGAACCTCTTGATTATTCTTTGGTCTAAAAATTTAGTTCCCTTTCTAGAATTGCCCTTTGTAAGGAACCCTAGGGGCTTGTTGTTGAGTTCTTTCTAGGTTGACAATTCTATTCATCATTAGTTCTTGGGTTTTTACCATGCCATCTACAATCAGTTGTAACTTTTCCAAGCTAGCTCTAATGTCTAAGGTAGGTTCAACATTGTGGACTATCTTAGGTTTAGTATCCATTCTGACTCTTGGGGCTGAGAAAGGCTCGACTTTAGATGATGAAAGGTTGTCTTCAATCCTTGTAGCAACCTCTTGGGCTTCTTGGATTGTTTTAGGGGCTTTATCTCTGAGGAGATATCCCAGCTGTCCTGTAAAGGCTTTGGTATAAAGAAAGATAAGGAAACTATCAGAAGCATGATGGCTAACTGGGATCTTCTGCATCAAATTTTCAAATTTGTCATGGAATTCTCTAACGGTTTCATTCTCTTGTTTCACGAGGTTATTCAGCCTTATCAACAACATGTTAGGGTCTTCCTTGACACTCCATCGTTTGAGGAATACTTCCTCCAACCTATCCATGGTTTTAATACTAGCATTAGGGAGCCCATTGTACCAGCGTCTAGCGCCATCATGGACGGTAGCATAGAATAATTTCATAGCTAGATCCTCAACATCATCATTGATGGGATGAAGCTGGAAGAAGGCCAAGAAATTACTCATATGATCCTCGGCACTGACTATATCATTTCCAGTGAATTTAGGCAACCACTTCTCATACATAGGGCGGATTTGCCTAGGGTATCCTGGTATACCTGTCATGTCTAGCATTTTGAAGAGCTTGGATGACCATGGCTTTTGGTTATTGGCTTGGTTTGGATTAACAGTCTGAGTTCCTGCGCTAGACATTGTGTTCAAGGGAAGATTGCCTCCAAATAATAATTTTACTATAGGAGAGTTTCGGGGAGGTTTTCTTCTAAAGCATTGGGGAGGGTTGGAATACCTCCCTGAGGTTTGTGGAGTCGCCAGGTAGTTTTCTTGAAACTATCAAAGGGATGAGGGGATCACCCTCAGTGGAGTCGCCAGGTAAGCTTTGCAAAGTAAAGGCTTTTGAGGAAAGGCTTAATGAAAAGTGTCGTTCTTGACAACAATTAACTCTCAGTGTTCCCCGACAACGAAACCAAAATGCTATCACGCAATTTGTACTTGTCCAAGAGGGAAAGGCAAGTGGAGGACAAATTGGAGTAACAGGAGGTTGTCCTATCACTGTCACCTTAATAAAACACCTCTTTCTATTTAGGGGTGAAATCTCAGGGGAGACGTCCCCGGTGACCTGAGGATTTGAGAAGGCAAAGGTTGAAATATCAAGAAAAGTTATCCCCTCTCACAAGTCACACTGATCAGAAAGTTCCAAAGGTTTAACAAAATAAAGCATTGATATGCTTAAGTGTAACTACCCAGAACAAGACAACAAGAAAACACTATTTTGCAAGTACAATTGATGTTAGTGCTTCGTAAAACCTTGGACTTGTCAATGAAAGCAATAAGTTGATATAAGATGAAGCAAAGAGAAATCTATAACAGCAATGTATATATAATGATGTCTTCACAATTATTGCCTTGAACAAGCTTCAAAATAACCCAAAATGATAATCTAACAATAGCAATATGCTAGCACTTGTCAGAAGCTAATGAGGCAATGTAAAAATCAAATTTAATAATTGTTTTTAGGAGCTTTTACTGCTGTAATAATTGGCTGTAGCTTACTTTTGTAACAGCAGCAAGAATGTTAGTAGATTAGTCTAATCTAGGGTTAGGAAAGGTTAGCAAATAGCTTGAGCTATAAGTTTTGAGGGTTGATCTCATCAATCAATCAAGTATAAGGTCTAGATCAGCATCTTTAGGGCTAATGGAGTCACTTTTTGCAGCAGCAATCTTGAAGGAAACAAATGATAATATGTGAACTAAAGACAAGAGGGATGATGGTTGAGGTGTTGGTAACCCAAGGCCTCAATCACCAAACCCTAGAAGGAAAACGGCTACTAGGAAGTAGGTAACCCTAGGCCCTAGCGGTTCTCCTTCTACTTTAGCTCAAGCTTGAGGTAAATAAAGGCTTGATAAAGCAAATGATGTTAGAGTGCTACAATGATAGGGCTCTAGCACATGCTTCAATGGATAGGTTTTCTAGCAAAATCTAGTAGGTGAATAGCTGTTGAGATAAGGACAATAACATGTGTTTAATCTCCTAGGGTTTTAAGCTAGCTATTTCATAATCTTAATAAAATGCAAAGTAAAGATACTATAACCATTCAAAGGAAAGAAGAATTGCAGAATTTTACTTACATTCACCAAGAATAATCTAGCATATGCCCTAGTTGAAGACTTTCCACCAAGAAAATGCCAAAAAACACCAAGATAAGCCTCCTCCAAGAGTTGTGCACCACTTAATTTCAAACAATAAGTCTTAAAGAGGCTGAATTTCAGAACTCACTTGTGTGAGTGAAAGAATGATGAAAAAATACAACGGACAAATCCCTTATTTATATAATCAAAATGACCTTTAATTACAAAATTAGGTCAAAAAGGCCGACATGGCCAGTTTACATGAGAAAAAAATCCAATTTTACAAAAAATTGTAAAAAAAACACCTAATTTTATCTTTTTAGGGTGACGTCATGCCCCTCCTAGGGCGACATTAGCCTCCTTGCTAGAACGTTAGCCCTCCAAGTGAAACGTTGGGGCTCAAAACCCCTCAGGAGCTCCACATGTGCCAACCAAATCCGTCCACAAGTTGGATACCTCAACTGGGTGACGTCAAGGCTCTAAATGATGACATCAAGCGCCTTCAAGGGCCAACATCATGGTGGGAGGGCAAGACCCCCCTAGGTCCAAGCCTGCCAAGTTGTCTCTGGTGGAACGTCCTCCTCTCTCTCCGATGCAAGCCTCTGGTATACATCTGCCCCTGGTTGGGGTCTCAGCATCCATCTGGTGGGCTTTTAACCTTATGGAGGTCCGAGCTAATCATCTCTCCATATGTACCTGTCCGTCGAGCATGGTCCTGCAGCAATAACAAGTATGCCCTCCATGGGCTCATAAGTCACAAGGATCATAGCAATGTCAATCACATCTAATAATCAAGTTACCCAAACATGTGCATGAAACCCCTGTTTCCCAGACAAGTGCTCAAATACGTTATACTATTCTACAAGCCAGGTTTGGAGAGGGTTTCAAGACATCCTAATGGGCGAATTCTCCTTAGGTGTGTGATGTTTCGAGGTGAAGACCAATCTAGGTCATGTAAGTACATGACATGGTATGGGGATGTTTGGGCAAGGTGTGCAGTGATGACAGGGAAATGTAGGGCTTACCTGTAGGTGCCTCTGAAGAGCGTGAGTTGCACCTTGTCATGGATGCAAATGTTTCCTAGCCCATTCAATGTCTTTTTACTTTTTTATCTTATTGTTTTTTCTTTCAGGAGAATAGTTGGGGGACACTGCCCTAGCGTGGTGACCAGTGGTGACAGTGTTACCCACAAGCATTTCACAGAGATGAAAAGGATTGCTCGTGATGACACCCCCCTTTCTCTTGGCTATGCTACCAAGAGCCACTACCTTGGCATGGTGACTCGCTGAATAGTAGTGTCATACTGCTACATGGCCATGGACCTAATAAGTTGGCTCGTGATGAGACCCCCTATCCTCCAACTAGGTCTTGAGTTTATCTATTTTATGGGTCCCTCCTTTTTCTTACTGAGAAGCCTTTTATTGCTTTCTCGGGGATCCCTGGGTGTAATGTCCCCACTTTGGGACATCATCACAGTGTAGAGATTTATGATGACCAGAGTAGCCAGATGGGTGTTATAGCGAGTACAGGGGTTATTGAGAGGCATTGTGGGGTCCATCTTGCATTGCTCATCACATTCCATCATTATGAGCCATTCCGCACAGGTTGGCTTTGGTTCCGTGGCATTCCGACAATTTCCATGATTTTGACTATTTTGAGCTATAAGTTAATGGAATTCACTGAAGAGGTCATTTTGGGCACATTTCTTGGAGGAACCTCTTAGTGTAATAGCTCATTGGAATCGGGAGAAGCAACACTACGAGATGGGATGGTGAGAAGTGACTTTCAGTGGCCAGGGAAGCCACAAGGAGAGATAAGGAGCTTTTCAG
>ML776666.1:902745-916474 GCA_009831015.1 Picea engelmannii
ACATTAAAAGTTGGCATTTCCTTTACCTTTCTTTTTCTATCTTTTTACTTAAATTTTTAACATGACCATTAATCATTTCCAGATGTTTGAAAGTGGTTCCAACCTCATCGAACTTCATATGAAGAAAATAGAATTTCATATCCTATTCAAATTCAACGGACTTCATAATTTTTAGGATTTCTGGATTCGTAGGATTGTAACATTTTCATTGCATTCTATCATGTATGAGGGTATGGGATTGGCATTTAATCAAGAGAACCAAGCCCTTTATGTACCCTGATCTTGGTGGCATTGATTATTGTCCTCTGTCATGGCCTTAGAAAAAATGTACCCTTCACTCAAGCCAAAATCATTGATTAGGCATGCTAAGATTTTCCTACCATATTTTAAGGCTTGGATTAGGCAATTTCAACAAAATTGGATGTTGTTGACCGATTACCTTGGAATATCGAGGTAGAGGCAAAGGCTAGACGAGGAGGCAGAGGGTGATACTAATTAGTAATGATAAGAAACCTAATATAACTGATGGCGGAACATAACGTGTCATTTATGTTTTTCATTTAAATGTTCTTGCTCGTTTAAAAGTTTCAATATAATGTGCTATTTATAAAATAGCACATTATATATATATATATATATATATATATATATATATATATATCGTGTTTCCCCGATTCAAGATTTTTGTGGCTATCGTGCTTCCAACTAATGTCTCAATAGAAACGAGCTTATTATCAAGTGGCTCTGCCTCATCAAGCTCCACATCAACAACCTTGGACATTTTCCCCGTAGCCACAACCAGCAGTCAGTAGTAATTCTATGGGCCCAATTTATGTTGCAGCTGAGCCCACTCATCTATAAAAGAATACTCAGGTACAACACTAGCGGTTACAAAATTGCCCAACGCACACTACTAACTTAGAGCTTGCCTACTTGAGCATGTCCTCATCCCTCCCGAACTTGCTCAAAGATTCAGCCAACTCTTTTCCTCTAGGTACAATGACTACCAAACAAGTCAATCTCCAGATGGCATAAAGACAAGAGTCTTTCTGTGGTGACACAACATCCAACACAAAATGTTCTGCTTCAAGCATTTATCAAGAAAACACTATGCCCTGCACCATTTCCCACACTTCCTGATCTACAATAGATACATCAGCTTCTGTTCTTAAGGAGGGAGGACACGTGGTGGTTTTCCAAGGGTTTCCAAAGGTTTTCATTGAACTTTTCTAAAGTTGTCTACACAAGTTTCAGTTCAAAATTGGGTCTAGTCATCCAATTTATAAAAACTCACTTCCTACTATTACCCATTTCCCATTTCTGATTCTTGGTGCAACAAAAAAGTTCTCGTCCTGCTGAATTTGTCTTAATTTCCTCTAAAATAAGAACAGGATTCTTTTGGCACTGGCATGGTTTAGGATTATAATACATGAATGCTTATGGTGAACAATGCCAAACAATAATTATTTTTACTCAAAATACGAAAAACATTCTTTGCAACGAATAGCCTCTTTTTATATTGACTCGGAATTTTATGAACCATGTCATACATCTCCAAAGCCATTTTTCTCTAACTTATCCCACAGATCCAACAAGGTCCCACGTAATAAAACTGTGCGTGCACCTGATTATGTATGATTACTAGATAAAAGATGCACAAAAGATGGTGAAAATATGGATCATAACTTCAAAAATGTGCTACTGGAACAGGATTCTGGCATCGCATTGCTCATTTCAGTTTACATATTGCCAACTCCAGGCCATGAAATTCTAATGAAACATCTAGCAGTTACAAAATCTGAAAAGATGTCGATTGGTGACATAAATTATGATTCCCTAGTTGCTTTCTAAGAGATATTTGTAGCTCTTTAGCTTGCTCTATCCTGAGAAATTTGTAACTAGAAACAGCAAAACATACCAAAAATGAGAAAATATATAAAATACAAACTTAGAAAGCACAGAAAATGTGTGTTAAAACAGTTATCATAGGAAACATGGAAATAGAAGAGAGAATATGGAAAAAAAAATTGCCTACACTTGAAATTCTTTCCAGATCATCTCGACCTCCATCAGTTATATCATCACCAAATATAAGTTCTTCTGCACAGCGACCACCATGTGCTACCACCATTTGCATTTTTAAGTACCCTATAGTCGGATAACCCTCGTGCACCATATCCTCCTTAGGATAAAACACACTTAATGCAGATTCCTGTGTTCAATTACAAACAGTCAATGATGAACCCTTTAGAAATGAGCAATGAATATTACCATAAAAACTGAAGTCCAATTACTACCACATGAGTTCACTGCAGACCAACTAATGAACAGATTTTAATAAATGGCATGACTTTATTTTGCTACAAAATTATATCAATTTGTTTCAAGCATTGAATGATCACTCTAAGTATTGACAAACAGCCAGGAATCCTCAAACTTTTGACTCTATATGTTTTGAATTATATGAAAAGTAGTGACTGTGTGAAATTATAAACACAAGTCATGTAAATAATTTTCAGTATATGGTCTGCAGATAATTAAATAGGCACATTTGCACTAAATTCTACCACCACTTCGAATATGCATGCATTTTTATCTTGTTCCAGTACGATCAAAGATCTCTAGATGAAAAGAAGACATAGAATGATTGTTAAAATGGAAAGAAAAAAAATGCATTAAAAAAATTATCAAAGAAAACTTTACCTTGCCACCAGGGAGCAAGTGAGTGAAAGCATGCCAATCAAACCGAGGAAGCAAATGAGCTAAAAGTATATGACCAGCTTCATGTACTGCCAGCAACCTTTTATTCTCAAATGTCACCTGTTTTCCAGATTAGATGGTATGTATTACAACAAAACAAAAATGAGTGTCGTATAAGCACAGAAATTCTGAAATTAGTTCTCGAATATCATTTCAATAAGTAAATTTCCCTCTGATGATTTGAACAAGTAGATTATATGAAAACAAATTTTAAGAGATAGAGCTACATACATTTTTTTCATGTATTTTCTGCTCATCCTCCGAGAGGACTAAGCCCATGCTCTCAAACAATTGTTTATCTAATACATCAATGATATCCTGTTGAAATATTTCATCGTGACCCTTCCTTACCTGCAGATTCCATTTTCAAACTAAGAATAAATGATTTCTATTACAAACCTTAGGATTTGTGGCCTATAAGACACGATTATACATCCATGTAGAACATAATTAAAAGCAAAGCAGGCTCAATGAACTCCACCCAAAAAATGCATGCCAACCACCATAATATTAAGCATATATAACAGACACCAGAAATTATGAAGCAGTTGATTATTGAACAAGCCAACTTGAATTCCAAGATGTCTTTTACCAGTATTTAATAAAGAGTTGATGGGTAATTTAAGGGCCACTTTCAAATCTGGTTATCAGCTTTTACTAATGTTCAAAACAACCATAAGACACAGATTCTCTATGTGCATACAGAAGTGCTCTAGTGCTCATACAATGCTGCTTAGCTGTTGTCTCATATACCCAATCTGGAAAATTAAATCTCACTCCCTCAAGTTTGATGCAATCTGAGGATTTAGACAAAAACAACCATCAAGATATCAACCTTCCTTCCTCAAACGCCTGCTAACCTTCTTTTGCCTTTAGTCAATTTTCCACCTTGTAAAGTTACAGTAGGGGCATTAGTGAGCTCAATATCCATGACCAGACACTGAAAGAGACCATACTTGGTCTTGAAATTTGTCTTCCAAACGCCATTAGGCTCCATATGGACTTGGTGAAGTACTCCCCATCCTTGATCTCTATTGGAAAAGTAATGTAGCACTTCTGAATGATCGGGGTAGGTTATCCAGACTCTTTGACCCATACAAATTGGTATGGCTTGGGTGATGCTTGCTTGGCAGCTTTAGGGCTGCAACTAACTATTGGGACACCATATTCTTCTGGATTCCATTGTCCATGATGATAGAAGCAAGTCTGTCTTTGATTTGACAATTTTGGGTAAACAAGGCTTCTTCTTCACTGATAGTGTAATCTGTGGCCATCAAGACTGGATGGAGCATTGTAAAAGATAAACTACTGACATGAACATCTGTGCCTTTGGAGGTAGTTGTGGCTGAATAAGGATGACTTAAGCCTTCTTGTTGACCTTAGCCAATAGAGCTCAATACACATCATCTGCATGTCCATAGTACATACTTTGTATGGTAGGACCACCACTTTCCTATTAATTATAATTTTGGTTTATTGCCCCCGTCTTCAGAAGGAACTATAACTTTACCTTGTTCCTGGCAGTAGTTGCAGGATTGGGAGAGTTTGCATGCTATCCATTGTTGGGTTGGCCCTTGGGAGTGGCAAGAGGTTAGTTAAGAAGAGAGCAGATTTCTTCTGGTTTATTTTGTTATCACTTCGCAGCCTTGGTTCTGTCTTGGAAGCAAGACGGATTGGTTCTATCTTGGAAGCAAGCTGGACGGTGTCTTCCAAAGAAGTAACAAGGAAGAATTCCAGTTCGTTCTGAAGATGGGGCAATAAACCAATAATAAAATAAACATAAAGTGTTGTAATAATCCTTGATACACATTTCATTGAATACCTCAATGCATTGTTGGTCAATTGTCCATGGACCTACTGAAGTTGGACCCACTTTGAAAACAATACACCCTTGTACCCTAAGAGATTGAACTGCTTGCAGACAACTTTGAAATCATCCTAAATGTTGATCAGAGGTTGGTCAGTGGCTGCTGGATGTTGGTCTACCACCATGTGAGGGCATGGTCCTCCATGTGAATTTCAATGACTAGAATATTACCAGCCTCTACCAAATTGGATTGGGTCTTAAAGTACGCTCTTCATACTATTGTTGAGATCACAAACATAAAGAGGGGATTGAATGGACCCACCAACAACCCCTAAATTAGCATAAACCATAAGCACAAGTGTAACACCATAACATGAAAAGAGAACACAAGATGTGGGTGCCAGTAGGCTAAAAGAATCAGACACTTTAAGACTATGATGGGATGATCTTACAAATGAGGAGTGTATTGTATATTTATACGCAATTCATGAGGTTGGGGCATCTTCCCCTAGGAGGAGGCTGTGAGCCCACATAAATGCTTAGGCCAAACTTGGTCACCTAAAATAATCTAAAATAGTGTTGACTGGGCCATCTCTTAAGCCATAACCTAATGATACAATAAAGAGGGTGCTTAGCATCATTCCAACCATTATGTGAAAATTACCATTGTTATTGCACAAGTTGTAGATTGGGTAAAGCCCAACCCAACCACCAAGTGGTGACAACTACGGGACACTATACCCAATGTCACGTCGATATAGGTCCCACGCTTCAAGGGTGACTAGGTCACTGTAGGGAGGCGATCCGGGTGACCTGGGGGGATTGAGACGGATGGAAGGGAAGGAAGAGAAGTAAACCCCTAAAGGTCAATGATGGAAAGGAAACATGGCTTTGATGACTCGTCTCCAGGTGATTTAAGGTTTCCAAGTTTTTGGGTCACCTACAAAAAGTGTTTATACCTGCCCGAGACACAAGAAAAACCAGGCTTGCATATAGAATGTCAGTTGGACAAGCAAGTTAAGCTTGCTGTCCCTACCTTGCAGCAATTAGTAGCAGTATATATCAGCAATATAAATCAATGACAATGGCTGCAAAAAAATGCTTCAATTGAGACAAGATTTTACTCAAGTATAGCTCTCAACAATGGCGATATTAATGAGTAAGTTATTTAAACAATGAAGCAACAAAAAGGGTTGTTTTAACAGAGATAGTAATCCCACAATGCTACTGTTATAGCAGCAGTAAACAATGCTACTAGATCAATGAAAATTATGTGAGATAGCAAGCACAATAACCAATTATTAAACTCACAATGATAAACACAACTCTAGAGCATTTAAAGGCTGATTTTCTGCAGGTAAACAGTGAATATTATGACAGCCTTATGGCTGTAACTTTAAATAGCTACAGCAGAAAGAATACTTCTGCACCATTCAATAGATCTTTTCAAGGCAAGCAGATTTGACAATTTATTTGCTGATTTTGACGAAGTCTAGGCAAAGTTATGGTTAAAAGATGGTTTGAAGAGCTGTTTTAGGACAGCAGACCTAGTTTTATGACAGCAGGGTTTCTACCCCACCAAAATTTCGCCCTATAGGGCAGGAGGTGCGCCCTAGCAAGGAGAACACACCCAACCAATCAGATCTCAAAAGAACAAGATTTCACATACCCCAAGGCAACAATTTTTTTCTCCAATGCAACAAGTGATGACCAATGCCTTTAATGATTGGGTTAATGGAGTCAAGCAAAGACAGAGCTAGAGGTACTACCTCCTTGGGGGTGTAAATCCTCTTACTCCCCAAGGAAACTATCTCTAGCTAGGATTTAGGCTAAGAGGGTGTATGACCTTATACTTCTCTTAGCAAACCCTTGTTAAACCAATAAAATGTAACTATAAAATCATGGAGACTAAGGTGGGGGTGTATACCCTTATACTTCCCACCTAGCTCTAGCAAATAACCTTGACTAGAATAACAAACGATAGCACAATGTAAAAATCCTTACCAATTCAAGGTAAAAAGCTAAGACAAACCACCACATTAGCTAGAGAATAGCCTTGCAAGGCTAGTGCATCACTTCCATCAACCAATAACCAAAGAGATAGCCATACACAAGAGCACAAGAGAGAAACTAGCCAAAGAGAGTGAAAATTTCAGTCCAATGCCTCTCCAAATGGGAGAGATATGTTTCAAAATGAGATCTTATGATCTCTATTTATACAAAATGTCATCCACATAGTTTGTCCACATTAGCAAGGGTAAAACATAAGATAATGGGTCCAAGACCCTTATATTACCCCTTGCAACAAAATAATATTAAACAATTCACTTAAAATTCAATTTTACACAAAAGAAACCCTAGAATAAGGTGACGTCACCCCTTTAAGGGACGTTTTGGCACTTTGAAGAAGTCGTTGGGGTAGTAGATGCATGGCTAGGCCTCCAAAGGCCACTTGCCACTCATCTAAGTCCTCTCTCGATGGTATTCAAGCTTCCTTCCTTCAAAATGTGCCACATGTCATCAAGCAACACCTTCACCACCAAACCCTAGCCCTCTGGGTGACGTCAAACTTCTAAAAGTGACATTTTTCCTCTCCTAGGAAAAATGTTTGCCATGTAAGGGTTAGGTCATGTCATCCATGATGTCTTCTAGACCTCCAAAGGTACGTCTCTGTCATCCGGCACGCGAGCCCTTGGCATCCAACCTATGGGCTTCAAGTGTTGAATTTTAATGCTTAGCTCATGCACATGTAGTTTCGTTCAATTTAACATGAACTTGAACCATAAACAATGTTGCTACACTAGTTGTAGTAACCAAGATCACAAGAAGAATAACCATGCACAAGAACACAAGAAGTTATCATGGGAAAACCTTTCTCAATCAAGGGAAAAACCGAGCAATCCTTTGCTATAGAGTCAAGAGAAGATCCCCCACACCATAAACCCTAGATCACACAAGAGGGTGCTTCTATGACCAACAAGACTAGCACATAAGAGGAGTGCGCACTTCATCCGTACAAGTAGATTGAGAGAATGTTACAATGAAGTGTGTGTGAGTGATCCACAATGGGGATCTACTCTCTTATATATACAAGACCTAGCACAACAATAGGTGTGTCTTTTGGCACAATAGGGTTGACCTGTACAACTGAATAATATAATTAATCTTTACACAATATTAATTATATTTACATGGTGGGGCTAACTTGTACCCTTACACAATTAGGGTTACACAATAAATCTTACTCTTAGACAATATAGCAAGGATCTGTCACATCCTCTAGTGCCACATCCTCTAGTGCTCAACCACTAGGGACACGTCCACCTGTGCTCAACCACAAGGATGGCACTCTCAACAAATCAACTCAACTAAGTCCATAGGAGTACCATCTGGAGAGCCATCTCAAGTTGACTCAACTAAGTCCATAGGAGTACCATCTGGAGAGCCATCTCAAGTCGACTCAACTAAGTCCATAGGAGTCTGACAGGAGACCATCTCAAGTTATCTCAACTCAATCTAAAGGAGCACAACAAGAGACCAAACACATCATCTCAACTCAGTCCAGAGGAGTATGATACACCCATAACATGGGCTTTCTCACAGATCGTCTAAACTCAATCCATAGGAGAACGACCTGGAGAATGTCTCATGAAGCTGCAATCATCAACACTCCCTCTCAGCTAGGGAGGCATTCTCCACCAGGCCAAGTCTCTCACGGAAGTACTCAAACTTCTTCCTGGCAAGCAGTTTGGTGAAGACATCTGCAACTTGCTCGTGTGTAGAAAGGTATTGCACGTGTATACTACTTTCCTCTGCACCATATCTCTGATGTAATGGTATTTGATCTCAATGTGTTTTGATTTATCCTGAAACACGGGATTCTCTGAGAGCTTCACACAGCTTTGGTTATCGCAATGGATAACAGTGGAATCCATCTCATGTCCAAATAAGTCTACAAGGAGCTTGCGAAGCCACACTGCTTCGCGGACTACCACGCATAATGCAATGTACTCTGCTTCTGCGGTACTCAAAGCCATAGAAGTTTGTTTCTTGCTGCACCAAGAAACCATGGCAAATCCCAAAGTAAAACAACAATCGGATGTGCTCTTCCGATCCACTGCGCTCCCTGCCCAATCTACATCGACATATCCCTGCAATCTCATGTCTACACCAGAGGCATACCTCAGTCCATAACCCACTATGCCTCGTAATTATCTCAACACATGCTTCGCTGCTATCCAATGTGTTTGTATCGACTGACTCATAAATTGACTGAGTACACTCACTACATAGCATATATCAGGTCTGGTGTTAACCAAATACATCAATGATTCAATCAGTTGTCTATAAAGATGTGGATCAATCTCGCCTGAATTAGAAGAAGCCTCGTTCATTTTCTTCAAATTCATGACCATCGATGTAGGCATGGATCTGCAGTCTGTTATCCCGAATTTCTTCAATATCTCCACTGTGTATTTTCCTTAACTCGAGAAAATCTCATCAGTCCTCTGCCACACTTCTAGTCCCAAGAAGTAGTGCATCATACCAAGGTCCTTCATCTCAAATTCAGAAGCCAATGCACGCTTCTATTCAATAATAAGGCTTTCTGAACCGGTGAGGAATAAGTCATCAACATATAGGACCACAATCAGGCACTCATCACCAACAATATTCTAGTATAGGTTTGGATCAGCAACACTCTTGTTGAAGCCCAAACTCATCAAGTATCCATCAATCTTTTCATACCATGCTCGAGGTGCATGCTTTAGTCCATACAGGGCTTTCTTCAACCTACACACATGAGACTCCATCTCATGTATCACGAATCCATCTAGTTGCTCGATGTAAACTTCTTCCTCAATCTCACCATTGAGAAAGGTTGTCTTCACTTCCATCTGATGTAGTCTCCAACCCATGGATGTTGCAAGAGCAATGATCGTACAGATGGAAGTGTATCGAGCAATAGGAGAAAATGTCTCCTCATAATCTATTCCCTCGACCTGAGAGAATCCTCTAGCCACAAATCTCGCTTTGTACTTCTCGACACTTCCATCAGCTGCATGTTTGATCTTATAGTCCACTTGGAAGTCACTACAGACTTCCCTTTAGGTCTCGGAACAATATCCCACACATCATTCTTCATGATGGACTGATACTCTTCAGTCATGGCATCTTGCCAAACCTGCTGACATGTTGCTTCTCCATGACAAGAAGGCTCAGTATCAATGACGTGGCTCATGGCTGAAACATAGCTCGAAAATCTTTGTGGTCTCTTGCTCAAAATGTACCACAAGGAGCTGCAGGCCTCTTCTGGCCTACTGCAATGTCTCTGGGTGTTAGTTTTTCATAGCATTTAGGCTAAATATGAAGTTCATTTCATTTTAACAATTAACCATAACCATAAATGCTGCAGCAACCAAGATCACATGAAGAAGCACCATGCACAAGAACACAACATATATCTTGAGAAACCCTTCTCAAACAAGGGAGAAAAACCCAGCCAAATCCTTTGCTATACTCTTCAAGAGAAAAACCTTTTCACCAGCAAGAATATCCTAGCACACAAGAGGGTGCACAAAACATAGAAACCCTAGCTCCCAAGAGAGGTGCACAACTTTGACCAAGAAATGTTCTTGCTGAAATTTCCAAAACTTGCAAGTGAGTGTGTGTCTACAAATGACAAATTTCATCTTACTTATATTAGACTTGTCCTGTCAACTAAAGTGTCTATTGGCACAATAGGGCCGACCTCACTTAGACATATTTATTTATTTATTATTATAATAATTAATATTAATATTAATATTAATTATCTTTTACAGTTTAACTTTAGACACAATAAGATAGGGTTGACTTGTACCCTTTACACAATAACTAGGGTTACAAGTAGGTCTGACTCTTGAACAATATATAGCAAAGGATCTGATACACCCACTAGTGCTCATCCACTAGGGGCCACATCCATAGGATGCCATAGACCTGAGTCACTACATTACACAGATGAGCTAGGTCCTCACACGTGCACTTATGCTCAACCATAGTCATGTCTGCTCTACAGATCTGCTTTCCCACTGCCACCAACAGGAGGATCATCTGGAGTCTTCACATCAACTCTGTTGTCGTTCAAAGGAGGCCATCACATCATCTTCGTTCTTATTCTCATGATGATGTCCCCAACGCTTTTCGAGATTTCCCTAACTCAAGAGATCGTTCTTACATCGGATAATCATCTGGAGTTCTTCTCTCTCACGTCATGGAGGAGGCCATATACATTCCTAGCCTTTGTCCCAGGCTGGAACCACGAACCCTTTAGTAGGGGCTTTCTCTCAGGTTTGTAAGCTGAGGGTAAGACTTCACATAGCTGCTATATTCCACATCTCACAGGTTGTAAGTTGGAGGATGTCTCCTATAGCTGCAATCATTAACACTCCCTCTCAGCTAGGGAGGCATTCTCCATCAAGCCAAGTCTCATACCAATGTACTCTAAATTTTGTTTTTGGCTAAGGTCATTCATACTCCCTCTTAATCTTGGAAGGAGTTCTTCACCAAGTAATTGTTTGTAGTCTGCAAGTATACCATCTTTCTTCTGTATCATATCTCTGATATGAAGATATTTCATCTTGTCGTATTTTGAACACTGGAATCACATGGCTCTTAGTTGTCATCATAGGATTCATCTCATAATCGAGTAAATATGTCGGAAGCTTGTGAAGCCTCATTACTTTGCACATTTACTGCTATATAAAAAAAAACTCTGTCTCTAGTACACTCAAGGTCACAGAGTTTTGTTTCCTGCTGTGTTAGGAAACCCTAGAAGACTTCAAGGTGGAACATTGACCGGATGTGTTCTTCCGGTCCATTGTACTTTCTGCTTAGTCTGAATCGAAAAATTCCGCAACCTCAAGTTCACACTGTAGACATATCTCGGGTCATATCCAACTGTGTTTTTAATGCACATTTTGTTGTTTCCTAGTCAGTCTGTCTCAGTTAACTCATCACATTCTCTGCATGGCATGAATCAAGTCTGGTGTTAACTGAATACATTAGTCATTCAATCAACTGTGGACTAGTCTCGTTTGAATCATCATCAATCTTCTTCTTTAAATCCATCATGGTGGATTTACATTATATCATACTTCTTCTGTATATTATCCTTGAAGCAGGAAAATTTTGTAGGTCCTCTATCCTACTTCTTGTCCCAAGAATATGGTGTATCATACTCGGGTTCTTCATCTTGATTTCAGAAGTTAAGGATTACTTGTATCTAGCAACACGCTTTCTGAATAAGTTATCAGGATCAGGTTCTTCTCATCAACACAATATAGGTTTGGATTAGCAACATTCTTGTTGAAATCAAGAATCTATCTATCTGATATAGATTTCAACTCATGGATATTTATACGGATGTAAGTGAATCGGTTCACTAGATCAAGTGTCTCATCATGAACAACTCCCTTTGTTTATGAGAAACCTCTGTCTATGGATCTTGTATTGTATTTCTTGAAACTTCCATTAGCTGCATGCTAGATCTTATAGATCCATTTGGAAGTTACTACAGACTTCCTTTTCTGGTCCCTGAATAATATTTTATGCATCATTCTTCAATACGTACTGTATTGGTATTTTTTTGTGGTGGCATCTTGTCATACGAGTTCCCTTGTTGCTTCTCTAAGACAAGGAGTTTCAGCATCAATGAAGTGGTTCATGACTGAAGGATAGCCAAAAAAATCTCTTTTACTTTCTCGAAAGGTGCCTTGAGAGGCTTGTATGCTTTTCTGCATCTTGCATTGTGAGTCTAGATAGGCATTTTATGCCTTGCTGCAATATCACTAATCAAATCAATTTGAGCAACTGGATCAACTGGAATAATATCTTTCTCCCTCTGAGCTGCTGAAGGGGGAGAAAGGTATAGTCTTATTGTCAACCTTCATCTGAGATTCTCTGGATCTTAGAAAGACTATCGCTTCTTCAAGGACAACGTTTCTGCTTGTCTCAATCTGTCTCTGAACAGGGATGTCGATCTGGAATGTCTTTGAAGATTCACTATATCCTTTCTTTCTAAAGGATCTAGCTTGGACTTCTTCTCTTTGGGTACATGAAGATACATTGGGCACCCAAATAACCTGAAGTGTTCAATCTCATGCTTCACTCTGGTAAAGGCTTCTATTTTGGTGAAGACTCTTGTTCTGAACATATACTGCGTCATGCATGCTTCTGCCCATGAAATCATAAAAAGATTTTGATCATGCATTATTGTATTGATTGTCTCACAGATGGTTTTATTCTTCCTCTTTCTCAAATAGTTTTGACTCCCTCTGAGTCAATGTGATTCCCTCTAAAGGATAAGCATATTCCTTTGTTCTTGACCTGTCTGGAACAAGAAAACAAGAGGAACCAAAACAAGAATATCTCCTAAAGGAGAATAATGAGTACATCTCTAGAATCAAAACAATTTTAAGGATTGTTATCACAGCTACAACACCTATTTGTAAAGTAGCAAACTTTAGAAATATAAGTTAGAGGAATGATAATTACAACAATCAAACCTGGAGTCTTCACTTCCAGTGTGTTGCTTTTCTTTCAAGTCTCCTTCACTCAAGATAACAAGTGCTTTCTTCAACTTGCTTTTTGTACTAGGACAATATTCGATCTTTGASAGAAGGTTGGGTTAGAGAACAAATTCTATGATCTCAACTTTAATCCATCTAATATCTTGACTTTAATTTTGACCAAAGGTTAGTATGATGGTCGTAGCTTCAACATGCAACCTAGATCAAATAAATGTCATAACAAATAGATGCATATTAGAATAATCAAACCTAGGTTGCATTATTCTTCTGAATGTGTTGGATCTTGAGATCCTTCTGAATTTATGGCAAGAGATCCCTTCTCCTGCAAACACCCTTTAAAGCTTTAACAATTTAAACATATGTGAGTACATACCTTTGATAGTATTTGTAGGTAGTGGCACCATCTGGTAGCAGCAATAATAACTCTTAAAACACTTCAAGGGTGACTACAACTGGTACAACAGCTGATACTTCAACTAATACTGCAACTGATTCTGAAACTGCAACTGCAACTTAGGGTTTTATGAGGAAACCCTAATTTTTCAAACTTCAAATTTTGAAATTCTGATCCAGGGGATAGATGCGCTGAGCT
>ML776666.1:925450-939185 GCA_009831015.1 Picea engelmannii
CGATAACAGATCAGAACTTGTCTCTCAAACTGAGCAAGTGAGTTGTGTTCAAATGAGGTGCTAGCCTCCTTTATTTATACAAGTTCTGGCACGTGTGAAAGGTCTTCACTGGCAGGCCGACCTCTCACTCTGGGTAGGTAAACCCACCTTTAATTTAATTCTGGGTCTCAATAGTAATTGATGGGGTCGACTTCTTATTCTACCTATTATAATTGTCTGTTGACCAATCCGCTAAAAGGGGATTTGGTCCTAATACAATTACCGACATGATTAATCCTCAATGGGGATTAATCCTATGAATAAAATAACAATAATAATAAGAATACTATTCGCAGTTACATTATTTCAACACATTCTACAAAAGACCATTTATTGGCGAGGTTCTAGCCTCATTCTACAATGCACAATATGCACACAATGCATTGTTCTCTTTGGGTTTTCTTACAAAGATGTGCTTCATTGTTTAAGGGTGTTCCTGAACACCACCATTCTCACTCAGTTACTATGGGCTCATTTCTGAAATTCTAACTTGGTGGGAACATAGGGAAAAGGCTGGTATAAGATAGGCTCATACTTTGGTTAGAAAATGGGGAATTGTTGTGAAGGATTTACTAGAAAAGCCAATAACTATTAGACATCTAGTTCAATGATCAATCCAAAGTAGTTGAGAAAATTCACCAATCAAAGAAAAGATGAACGTCTACTGGAAGAAAATAAATTGCATGGTCATTTATAATAAGCAAAAATAATTACAATAGCCCATATTAGTCTTTAAAAGACAGTTAAAATGTAAGATAAGGATGAGCTTACATAACTTGGCAATAGAAACGGGAAGATGGAAACAAATGGAAAGAGGAGAATGCAAATGTCTCCTAACTAGTAGACAGGTGACAGTTTTCTTCTATAGTAAAGAGAAATATAGTGTTCATTTCATATAGCAAGTAGGTTCACCATAAACTTTGTAGTTATAACCAAGTACTGCATTTCTAAAGGTCATTCTACTTCAAGGGTTAGAAATGATATTAAGCTTTATTTAAGGCTGTTTATATGGCATATTATGTACACAAAAATGAGTTCAAAGCAGGTTATCCTTTTCAATATGAATATATGGAGTTATGTAGATTCTTTTCATGTGAATTCCATATCATCTGTCAATAATTACACTGATCATGAATCCCTTAAAAATTTCAACAGTATCTAGGGTTCCAATCTAGTTTAGAAAAATGAATTGCAGAGAGATATTTTTTGCAATAATGGAGTTTATGAATAGATAGCTTTGAGGTCATCTAACCTGCAAGAATATGACATGGCAATTTTGTGTACATATATATGAATTCATAAACGGAATCACCCTAACACCCTTGTAGCAAGTTCATGCAATATGAAGGCTGATAATCTATACAGAGTTTAACACTCTACTATCCTTATTAAGCATGATTAATGTATATGATTTTATGTGGAAGCATATCAAGGCAAATTCAACTACTAAGGAAGTACCCTTTGGTTTAAAAGTATGTTTTCCAGACTTGGAATATATATTACTCACGTTATCACGAGTTGATCACTACCATTACTTTATAATTGTGTGGTTGTAAGATAATGTCCTGTTATGTTCTTTAAGGTTGATTATTACAATAGGGATATGATCCAGTGACCATATGAAAGGTTATATTATATTTGCCATCAGTACAATACCCAGCAGCAGTCATCTTTGTATACATGAAAGGAAATAAAAAGTATCCACCATATCCCTAGCCCTCAATACGAAGAGATATAATCAAAACACTTACTGCCATAATGCCAGACTCGTTGACAAGATTTCGGATATCTGCTCCCGAGTAACCGATTGTCCGGAAAGCAAGCTGCAAGGAAGATGAGATAAAATAAGATAATTTTATTAATGTCCAACAAATGACCACAAAAGTAGGTCAATGGGACTAGAGGAGACATCCAGTGTGAATACAATGTGGTAGTGCAAAAGCATAATCAAACAAGTGAGTGATTGGATAATAAGAAAAGTAAATAATATAGAAACAAAAAGCATTATTTTCCGCAAGTCAATATAGTCATAAACGAATCTCTCTAGCTTCTATAAATGAATAGGATTATAATTCAGACTCACCTTCTTGAAATCTACATCCTTTGCTAAGCGCCTGCCTTGACTATGAACCGAAAAAATCGATACACGATCCTTTTCTCCAGGCAAACCTATATAGAGTTCACGATCTATGCGCCCAGGTTGAAGCAATCTCTCATCTAGTTCATCAGGCCGATTCGTTGCACAAATCAAAATTACTGCCTGCCTTAGAGAGTACCTTTCAACATTTGTGTCGTCCACACTGTTACAAACCAGATCTTTTAATGAGGTGGAAACAAAATTTCAATTTTCTTTTGTTCCATTAAGATTTGTAACCATTCATTTACAATAAAACTACTACACCTTGGATGCTCATCTTGTTCCTGCATCTTTGTATAACAAGAACATTAATCAGAAAGCAGAGGGTCCATTTAGACCAAATTAGATTTGAATGCAAAGTCTTATTCCCCGATAATGAATGAATCTTTCCTAATATATCCTTGTCGAACATAAATTTCTAAAAGGGTAAAGCCCATCTAATATAGTATTCCCCATCTTCCCAGCAGTTAAAGGATGTTTTCATTGAGCATAAGTCAGCAATTAGATTCAGTTGTTCATGGATTTAAATCAACAGTCCTATTTTGGTATCTTATCTTCTTTAAAATCAACTTGGAATCTTCAGTACTCTTGGCCAGGTAGGGCACTCCCTGGAATGATATTTTGTGTACAACAATTAGCAGTTATCAGCAATTGCTAAGCAGTGCATGTGCAATTTTGTGAGCCTTAATTCAGTGAAAATGAGCTTTAACCCCTGCATTGGCTTAGAAGATGGGCCACCTAAATCAGACTATGTTTGCAGGCATACAGATTTCAAAATTAGTGACCCATGAGCAATTGTATTATTTTTTAACTCAGGGTCAATTTAATTGTTGTCTAAACAAAGTTAGGTACTGCTTTTTGAAGGAGTGTTTGCATGCTTGCAGATTGAATCAACAGGTAGAGGGTCCCCAAATTGAGGGTAACTCAGCTGTCCTATTTTCGTGTTTATCACTTCTAGATTCCGTTACATATGGAGTGCTTAATTTGAGATCATACTTGGATATGGATGGATCAGCATTATTTTTGTGGCATATCTTAAATTACATATCTTATATGAAAGCCATTATAAATTACAAGAGTTCCAAATTTCCAACTACATCAACATGATTTAACTATGGCCTCATTGGCCTCACTACAGTAAATCATAGTTAATAGCCAAACATTACCCAATAGCACATGTAACTGTGTGCTTGTAATGTGGGGTGTTACATGCTTCAAGATTAATGCATGTAACTGTGATAAATACTCCCACACATATAGGCATGAACTTTGACATGTAACGATTAAGAAATTAATGCAAACTCTTGGACGGCAACCATAATTAAAGTTACAACATTTTCTACACATCAAATAATAAAATCATAGAGCATTTAATAATACTAGCATTTATGAAAGAAATCATAAGTGATTGTTTAGAGAAACTAGTGTATAGAAACACTCTATCTACCTTTGGTCTAGAAAGACTAAGGCTAGTTGAAGACATTGTAAAGCATAATACATTGAGAAACAATATTTCATGTTGTCAAGGAGATTTAAGGTTAGTTAAGACATACTCTCCATCCAACTGTGACAACAGCTGTTCAAAAGTGGATGTTCGCTCACGATCATCATTTACATTCTTTCCTGCCAAAGCATCAATTTCATCGATAAAAACAAATGATGGTGCCTGCAAAAACAGAAGAATTCCAGCTAAGCTTCTCTAACACAAAATAAGTATACACTTTTAAAAATGTGTACATTTGTTTCCTTTTAATGCAATCCATTAAGGATGGTAACATTGCAAAAAAACACATTTTAACCTATGTCACATGGTTCGGGTTTGAGTTCAGGTTCGACAACAATTAGGTTCGATTCGAATTCGAATTTTCTGATGAGGTTCGAATGACGTTCGCCATTAGGTTCGACTATATATATATATATATATATATATATATATATATATATATATATATATATATTATTTTAAAAAATAAACATATATTAACATAATATTAAATAATTTATTAAAATATAAAATAAATTACAAATGACACTAACACTACAACTTGAAATAATCAATGTATAAGAAGATTTCGGTAGATTAAATATCTATGAACATTTTATTGAATATCTGAAAATATATTGTTAAATCTAATTCATAAATATATATAAATAGAAAATAGAATCAAAAATTAATGAAAATATTTAATTAATATAAATTTTATGTTTAATAAAAAGAATAGCATAAGTTTTATGTTTAATAAAAAAAATAGCATAAATAAAAAAATATAAAACAATTTACCTAAAATATAACATAAATAAAAAATATATAATAAATATATAATATTAAAAATACGATGAACAAAATTAAATTAAAATCAATACATGCTTAATAAATCAACGTTGAAAAGAAATTAGCAAAATAAATCAACCCTTGGGCCTTCCTTCAACAGTCCCGACTCCCAAATTTGTCACGATTTTCACATAAGCAGAAGTTTGCAAGCAGCGGAACGATGAATTATCGAGCTACAAACTACAATTGAGTTGTAGAGGTTTGCAAGTATCCTGATGGCCCGTGGAAAAATGAACAAGATTGTGTGGCACGGTGCAACAGAATGAGACTATGTGCGATGCGACGGAATGAGATTCTATGCAGTGTGTTATCGCACAAATCGTAGGTTGGACAAAGCCCGACCCAATCCACAAAATGGCGAGAACTATGGGAGAGTCTACCCACTGTCACCTTAGATAACCCCTCCCCTTGCTTTAGTGAAGGAGAAATCCTCCACAAGGGGGGAATCTCGGATGACCCTCGGGGGGAGTGAGATGGAAAATGAGGTTATGGCAGATGATTCCCCTATAGGTCAAATTACTAAGTGGAAAGTGGCTTGGGAACGAGTCTTGGAGATAGTCAATGGTTGCCAAGTGCTTGAGTACTTGCGGAAGATAGTTGTACCTACCCGAAAATATCTAATGGACAAGCAAGTGAAATTTGCTGTCCTATATAGCAGCAGTAAACAATGATATAAATCAGCAAGAAAATAATAATCAACGCCGCTAAATAAGTCACTAAAAGTCTAGTTAAAGATGCAAGAGATAAGCTAGCAATGACTAGTATAACTCAACTGAGATAAGACGAGACTTTAGCAACAATATAGGGCTGTTAAAAAATGTTATTGCAGAGATATTTATACTTATGGCTGTAGCAAAAGATTGCTACACCAGAAAATTCTAACCACCCAAAGTTGCAAGTAAACCACCCAAAAGATGCATAATGTCAAGTAGATTATTATGGCAGCTTTCTAACAAATTTTGACATTTGGAAAGAGAGCAAAAGTAAAAGTTTGAGAGCAATTTGCTGCAGCCCTAATGGCTGTAGCTGTAATGTTATAACAGCAATAAGATATCCTTGGCTAAAGAGGATGCCCTAGTGGCTCAAGTAAGCTAGTAGAGCATAGACTTGATTCCACTTTAAACAATTTGAAAATCTCGTAAAATCACGTTACCCAATGCAAGCAATTGATTTTTTCAATGCAAATTTCAGATAAGTGCCTTTAATATTTGGGTAAATGGAGTCTTGGATGTGTGAGTTAAATCCACAATATCCCTAGGGGTCTAAGCCCTTTTACTCCCTAGGGCATGCAAATCAAATTAAGGAAAATCTAGGAAGGTGTACACCCTTATACTCCTCCTAGCAACCTTGGTTAAAATGACTTGTCAACTAACATTGAGATGAAGTTTTGGATGAGGGTTTATGCACTTATACTCCTCCTAGGGTTTCAAACAATAGCATGGAACAAGAAGAAAACACCAATAAATGTAGAAATTTCCTTACCAATTCCACAAGATGCAAGATCAAACCCTACTTTACCAAAAAATATCCATCCATAAGCAAGAGAGTAAGCCTCCAAGAGGTGCACACCACCTTAGCTCCACAATATACCAAGAGAAATCACCAAAAGACAATTGCACAAGAGAGAGATATCCAAGTTGCCGAAAGAGGGTGCAAATTTCAGCCAAGTATCCTTCTCCAAATGGGAGAGCTATGTCTTAAAATGAAATGAAATGATTCTTATTTATACAAATCTCCTAAAAAGTGTTTGTCCACTTAACTTTAGGGTAAACCAAAAAATAAGGGAGACATTTTCCTTTATTTTTCCCCTTTACAAAGTAATATTATTTTTGCACAAAGAAAAAAAACCCTAAAAAGACATGACGTCACCCCTTTAGGGCAACGTTTTGGCACTTGGAGCAAGTCATTGGGCTTGGAGATGAGACGATGGGCCTCCAAAGGCCTCCTTCTCATGCGCTAGGGTCTTCTCCATCAATCCAAGGCTTCTCCTCCTCCACAATGTGCCAAGTTTCAATCATCAACACCACCACCACCAAACCCTAGCCCCAACAAGACGTCAAGCCCCAAGATGTAGCGCTCTAGCCTCCAAAGGTAAGTCGTTGGGGTGATGAAGGGCTACGATAGGTCCTCTGAGGTATCTCTCAAGCCTTCAAAGGCTTTCATCACCATCCGGTGTGTGGGCTATGGTATACAACCTATGGGATTCTTGCCCCAATGAAGGCCCAAGCTAGGCTTGTTGCTCCAAATCGCCCACCAGTCAAGGTCCTACAAAGATAGACAAGTGCACCCTCCAAGGATCTCAAGTCAAAGCATCATGGAAAGCAAAATCACATTTAATATAAGAGCCATCTAAGCATGTACATCAAAAACTACCACATCAAATTAAACAGGTGCTCAAAGACCCTATGTAATTTGCCAAGTTTAGGTATGGGAGGGTTGAAAAAGTGACCTATTGGGTGAATCATTCCTTAAGTCAAGGAGTGTTTCCTAGGTGGAAACCTCTCTAAGTCATGTGTGTGAAATTTTCTCTAAACCCAGCACATAAACCAATTTATTTTTATTTTTAACTGATTTCGCTAGGTTCTTTCCACAACAAATAATTATGCATAGCAGAATATTAACCAAGAACTTAACAGTAGAAGATAACAGCAATCACATCACATGTACACAAATATTTTTGGACAATAGTCCTTGGAAAAACCTCGGAGGGAAAACCAATGCAGCGGATTTGTGGATTTTATTATTTAAGCAGGAAAATATAGAGATCTCTTACAAAATGAGTTGATCCTCAATATTGGCTGAGGAAACCGCAGCGTAACCCTTACCTAGCAATTCGTTCGACCTCCCCACAAATTCTACAAGCCAAAACGACTCAGAAAATGACAAATCATGAGCCTCTACACTGTGGTACGGCTCCCTACGTCACCCTGTACAGCCCTCTCAAATTTGTAGCATAACCTCTACGAAATGTTAAAGATGTGAGTCGATCCACTTAGCAAATGACCTCCTCTGTCTCCCTGGAATCCTTGTCCAACAAACCCTTAGGCAAGTCTCTTCACACCAATGAAGCTCGCTCTCTCTCTCAGATGAATAATGCACCCTCCTAGCCAAATCAATTTCCTTATACCTCCATGAGCAAGTGAAACCCTAATCCCAAAATGGTTGACATTAACTCTCTCCCTCATGATGAGATGAATGGTCAAGATTAAAAGACCACAACTTAAATTATTTTTTTCACTTAAACCTTAGAAAGGTGCTCAATAAAGTCAACTGAAGAATATAACACATCAACAGTCCTTTTCCTAAGTTAGACTTTAGAAAAAGTTAAATAATCAACTTGGCCTATGTTTCATTGTCCCCCACCATGCTAGAGTGCTACAATGCATGGAAGACCTTCCTTGCTACATTCTCAACAATGTGGAGAAGATGAAGTGGATGGGGGGTTAAAACTTTTGGGCATGGGGTTCATGACATACAAGGGTTTGTATTGTCTCATTTATGGGTGCCTTTGTAGAGGGTGTGTTGCATCTTCATTTTCAATGCATCCTTTTTCCAAGCCCATTTATTGCCTTTTGTTTTTTATGATGTTTCCAGGTTGAAGCCAAGGTGGGGCTTCTACCTAAGCATGAAAAACATTGCCCACCTCGACTCTACCCTAGTCACATTATGCTTCCCCAAGTTGAAGACAATGTGTGGGACTTCTACCTAAGCATGAAAAACATTGTCCACACACGCTCTACCTTGGTTGGCATTCTTACATTGTTATTTTTCACGGGTCCCATCAGTTTCTTATGAGAGACATTTCATTGTTCTCGGGATCCCTGGGCGAGCATCTAGAAGGTTTATGATTGGATTTTATCTTTTGCCAGCTACAAACCTCTGGGCCTTCAACCCCTTCTTCCCATGAAATGAGATACAATCCCTTCTTGGGTCAATACACCCAAAAATCCCAAAAGATAAGGAGACGAACAAGGGGTGAAGTGAGGAAAAATGATAAGTATGATCAGGAGTGGCACAATGACTTGTCAAGGAGACCTCCCAATAGCAAACCAATCCCTAAGGGTGACCACTTACTAGGGCGCAATGTCAACCACCAAGGTGAAACAAGGCAAAGAGCATAACTTCCAAGCAAACGTTCTATAATCAAAAGCATCTTTAAATGCAACATACTCAAATGCCTAAAATATTAAAGTGACACTTACCACAAATACCTGACTTGTACCTCATGGAGCAAGACCCATCGTCTTTCGAAAGCAAGCTGAAGTGGTGGATACCATCATGATGAACCTGAAGTGGTGGATACCATCATGATGAACCTGAGGTCTATAGAGGTGAAGTGGATCTCTGTCTGTGCAAGTGGACGATGCCATCCATCAGTCTCTCGATACTCCATGTCTGCAACCTGAGCGCCTCGAGACATAATCTCCTTAGTTATCCCTAGAAATCGGGGATAACACAATGAAGCCAAATGAGATTGTGTGCGGCAGAGGGCGGACATTATTTTTCCAATTGTTCAACCACTAAACAACAAAACCCTACCTGCAAACCTATAGAAATTGTGATTAAAATTCACCTTTACGTTCGATTTGAGATTCGGCGAACCTGAACGAATTCGAATTTTTTTTAAGGTTCGTTGAATTTGGAACCTCAAGGTTCAAATTCGTCGAACCCTATGACTTAGATTTTAACTACTCTCAAAGATGCCATTGTAGGTATACCTCCAATTAGTAGGATATAGTTCAGTTTACACTACCAATATAAATAGGAAAAACAACAAGATAGAAGCTTTTCATCTTTTCATGTACTGAAAAAATTATTTTGATCAATGTTATCAAGACCAGACCAGTTTCCAAACTGATCGACCACAAAAATCAGAACCAGTAAAAAAGAGGAAACAAAAACCGGTCGACCAAAAAATACATAAAATATTCAAATTTTGATAAAAATATATATGTACATCTATATGAATCCAAACCATTAGACACAAATATGCAAATGTTTCTCATGTATACAGCAAGGGTGAATATAACAAATAGCACATAGTGCAATGCATATATGAACCAAAATACATAAGCAAGTGCCCTTTGTACGGCTAAGTCACTGGGTGTATATGTGTGTGTGTGTGTGTGTATTGAAAATTACACATATAAAAATGAAATATACACAAAGATTCAAATTTTGTTAGAAACTAGAACTTTTACATGATACAAATTCAAACATACAACTCGTTACTAGTACTACTTACTAATACTACATCCATGATGATCAAATGACAAACACACAAGAAATTAGAAGCATAAGATCTAGCATTCTCATTAAGTTATCAAAATCAAAATGTATTACAATGTACATAGATATTGAGTCAAGTCATTGATACTATAGGTGGGAATGCCAACGACAAATACAAAATAGGGTAGATACTAGAACTGTAGATGGAAGAATATCATAGCTCAGTCGTGACTGTTAGTAGTCCTCCATGTCATAATCATCAAAATCAACATCACTACCACTACTCTCTCCTCCATCCTCCTCTATATCCAATCCCATCTATGCAATTGTTGGTGTGGACGGTGACTCCTCGAGAGGATCACCATCATCAAAAGTGATCGACTCTAGCATTGGTTGACAAATCCACTTGCCCGGCACTTGGAATCAATGTTATCAGAACCAGATTGATCATCAAACCGATCGACCCCAAAAATGTGAACCAAACCGGAATCGAAAAAAAAACGAACCAAAAAACCGGTAAACCAAAAAATACATTAAATATTCAAATTTTGAAAATAAACATATATATTCATGTGCATCCATCTTAATCCAAACCATTATACACAAATATGCATAGGTTCTCATGTATATAGCAAGTAAGGGTTGCATATAACCAAAATAGCACGGAGTGCCATCCATCCCTGAACCAAAATACATCAATAAAGAGGCTCCAAATGGCCTCTATAGTCCAAAAAAAAACATGCTACAACAAATAACTACATACCATCAAAGCCATTACCTATATTAGAATCATCATCGTCAATGTCACCTGCTAAGCATTAAAATAAGATAGAAAAATCTTAACATGCCTGATAAGTGATTTTACTTGAGTGAAGGGTACAGTTTTACTAGGGTCATGACAAAAGAGTTCAACAATCAATGCCACCAACAATGAGGTACATAGAGGGATTGGTGCTCTTTATTAAATGCCAGTTACATACCCTCATACATGATAGAATCTAGTGGAAACATTGCAATCCTGCCAATCTTGAAATCCTGAAAACCGTTAAGTCTGCTTAATTTTGAATGGGACCTAAAATTCTACTTTCTCCATATGAAGTCCAATGAGGTTGGAACCACTCTCAAACATCCTGAAATAATTAATCGTAATGTTAAAAATTTAAGTAAAAGTTACATTAAATACTATTAAAAGTGAATTTAATATTACAATTAATTACTACGATGGGTGAAATGGAGGGGATGGGGACCTCTTTAAATAGTGTGTTAGTAGGGAAAAATAACCCTTAGTTGCACACCAAAACTCCTCACAGCTCCAACCTACATGAGAAAACGTGAGCCAAGGTCCTTTTTTGTGTGTGACGTGTCCTAAAATTGGGACACATGTAGGGCACGTGCCAGACATGAATTTGGCACGTGTCCTATGCACAAGACATGTGCCATATTCGTGTTTGGCCTGTGCCCACACGAATCTGTGTCCCCATGTAGGATTCGTGACATGGGGGGTTGGGGGGCGTGTACTATTTCATAGGTTTCATCCATTGCAGAGCACCTTCGAGCATACATTCTAGGCCATCCATTCGTGAATCATAGGAGAGAAATGCAAAGACATTCAGAGGAATACAATCACATTTGAATGGTGTTTCCAAGAAAAAACACAGTCAAGAAGAAACTTGAATTTAATTGGCAATGACATAGTCGCGCAACATTGTACAGAACTAGTCGACTCAAACCAAAAGACCGGTTCCGCGTAGCAACCCTCTTGAACCGATTTGACCAATCAGTTTGGATGGTTCTGATAACATTGGTTTTGATATCACCCAAGAGTAAATTGTATGATTATTCCAAGTGACACTATGTATACTATTCATCATCTCTCTTTCTACTCTCAACATCACCATCTCATGTCAAATACTTATTCCTTTTTCCCTATATGGGTAAATAATGTAATCTTGTATTCCTTGTAGCAACCCTTGTGGACCGCTACAAGCAATATTAGAGCCACCAATTCTCATAATCCTTGTTGCATATTGTATTCCCAAAAATAAAAGTAAAGTAAAACAAAAAAGTATTATCAATTACATCGAATGAAAAACAAGAAAATTTGAGAAAGATGTCATTACAATTGTTTGTGGTGAACCAATCTGGTTCAGATCACAAATATCCAAAATAAATGGAATAGTAAATCCATGTGGATTAAAATATTGTATTGAATAAAATATGAGAGATGATGATAGAATGATATATTGCAATGAGGGGCCCCACATATATATCTAAGGGAGTGTCTTTTCACTAAAAGTCATGTCCTTTAGCTAATACATGTCCTTTCATTAAGATGTGTCTTTTCATCAGTTACTAATAATTATTTATTATTATTTATATTTATACATATTTGTGTTTATTACATTGTTGTGATTTCGGGTGTTGTTTATAGCTATGAATAACAATAAGATTAATCCATCATTGTGAGGAAAAGACTAAATATAAGGCCACCATCGAGTTCAAGTAAAGCAAACTATTACCGCTCAAACTCTCACTAAGGGAAAGTCCAATCCTGCGACGGAGAGCCTGGGGCAATGATTAGGCAAGCCATCCACTGTCACCTCAGTGGCCTTGCCTCTACACTTTAAGGCTAGGGTTTATAACCTAAGGAGGGTATTCCTATGGAGTCAAAACCAAGTCCTATCATTATATTTGGAAGGGGAAGGTTCAAGACCGGGTTTGAATTAGAGTTTCTATCTTCTCTTAGAGGTAAAGTGCATTATGTACAAGAGAAGAGATGCCAAGAAGACAATTGCTAATGAGCTCAAATTAAATGTAGCTTAGACAATAATGCTCAATTGAAAAATGCTTGGAACATAAAGTGTGTCGAACTAGAGCAAATCAAAGCAATTGTACCATTTACCACGTGTCATTCATCAGATACCATGCACAAGTTTATGGCATATGCCAACATTTAACCAATGACATTGCACAGTGGAAAATGTGTGTTTAAACCATGAGTTAGATCATTAGAAGCACAATAATCAATGAAAGAATGCTTAATTATGTGGGTAGTTTTGCAATAATTATGTCAGATACCAATCCCATTCATGTATTCATAACCAATGACCAAGTGTTGGATGCTGTAAAAGGAAAACCCAGATTGGGACAGAAAATGTAAATGCACTGGTAGTGATTTATCATACCATCTCAAGACAGTTTAATGAAAAGATTGCAATACTTATGAGTTCAGAGATCTATGCAAAGATATTTTATATATTGATTGCTCAATTTGTGTGTGTGTCTAACAATATTACTGTCTATTCAATCCGGAGCATATAGCAATGTTACACATATATATCTAAGACCACCAACATGTATCAGCATGAAGAAAAGACAGCAAATACTGACAGCAGAGAATTTAGTTCCAAAGCAGAGTCAGTACTAACTTGTTCTAGTCAACCTCTCATGAGATCAAACACTGACAGCAGAGAATTTAGTTCCAGAGCAGAGTCAGTACTAACTTGTTCTAGTCAACCTATCATGAGATCAAACGACAGTCCACAAGACATAAAGGAGAATATCATGAATGTCTAGCTATGCCATGTAGTTCATAAAATTCCTCATATATTAAGCATTCACCATCAGAAATAATAACTCTGCAGTCTTGAATAGTTGAAGAGACCCTCGAAAATTCATAGAAAAAGAGGCAATGTTTGGCAAATTTGAGAGGTCATTGAACCCTCTAGTGCATTTATTAGCTTCTAAGATTGGATTAGAGAAAGAAAAACATCCAATGTTGCAAATGTAGTCACACCATCACCAAGTAGGCACATTAAATTTCTGCAGTTTTAGGCAGCCTATGAAACCCTTAGAGTAGTGGTCAAAGATAAAAACGACTCACAAACTTATTAGGTCATTGGCACTTTTCACACATCAATTTGATCACCAAGGTCCTGCCAAGGGGCAAACATGTCTACTTCAGAGACAAGATGGGCTTGGTCAGAAACACTTTCCTC
>ML776666.1:956131-971322 GCA_009831015.1 Picea engelmannii
AGCAGAATGTAGGATATCAGTTCAGGTAGATAAGAAAGGGGAGACTTATTACTCTCCAGATATTCAACAAATCATTGACAGGCACGGCAAGGTTTTTGAACCTATTCCTCCAGGAGCACCACTAGATAGGGGTTTTGAGCACATTATAGAATTGGAAGAGGGAGAGAAACATGTCATTACCACTCCTTATAGATACCCAAAGAAGTATAACGATGAAATTGAAAAGGCTATTAAAGAGCTTTTAGACATGGGCCACATTAGGCCAAGTTCCAGTCCTTTTGCATCTTCAGTGGTGTTGGTGAAGAAGAAAGATGGGACAATGCGCATGTGCATTGATTACAAGGCATTGAACAAAAAGACTATCAAGAACCGATACCCCATCCCTAGGATTGATGAGCTATTGGACAAGCTTCATCGGGTTGTATACTTCACCAAGATAGACTTGTGCTTCGGCTATCATCAGATAAAAATGAGGGAGCAGGATGTACCCAAGACAACCTTCAGATGTCATTATGGTCACTATGAGTTATTGGCTATGCCCTTTGGGCTAACTAATGCACCAACCACCTTCCAATCTTGCATGAATCATGTCTTCAACAAGCAATTAAGGAAGTTCCTCTTAGTCTTCTTTGATGACTTGTTGATTTATAGCAAAACATGGGAGGATCATCTTTAGCATGTAGAGTAGATCTTAGCCATCATGGAAGGGCAATCTTTATATGCTAAAGAATCCAAATGTGAATTTGGGATGACAAAGGTTCTCTATTTAGGACACATCATTGGGGTGAAAGGAGTACAGGTACACCGAGAGAAGATACAAGCTATACTTAACTGGCCAACACCTAGGACCCTCACTGAATTGAAAAGATTTCTTGGCAACTGTTGTTATTACAAGAGTTTGTCAAAGGCTTCTCCCAACTTTGCGCACCTTTGACTGATTTGACCAAAAAGGGCGCATTCAAGTGGAGTCAAGAGGCACAATTGACTTTTGACAAGATGAAGAAGGTATTGAGCACTTGTCCGGTACTGGCTCTATCAGATTTCTCACAACCTTTCACAGTGGAATGTGACGCCTCAGGTGAGGGCATTGGAGCAGTACTCATGCAGAATAGACACCCCATTGTCTATGAGAGCCGAAAACTTAGGGGCCCTGAGCTTCTCTACACCATCTATGACAAAGAGATGTTAGCCATCATGCATGCATTGGCTAAGTTCAGGCAATACTTGGTTGGGGCAAAGTTTGTTGTGAGGACAGATCACAATAGCCTCAAGTACTTTTTGGATCAAAGGACTTAAATGAGAGAAAACAGAAATGGGTTAGCAAGATCCATCAAAGGGAAGAATAATGTGGTGGTTGATGTCTTATCCAGACGACCATCAGTTTATGCTATGACCGACATCTCAGTTGACTGGAAGGCACACCTTTTGGTGGAATATTCGAAAAATAGGTTTGCATGTGAATTTATGGATGGATATGTGCAAGATGACAATTTCAGGATTGTGGATGACATCATATATCACAAGGGTCGAGTCTTCTTGGTTCCCGAGTCAACCTTTAAAACCAGAGTGCTACAAGCATGCCATGATTCACCAATAGCAGGGCATCAGGGGTTCGTCAAAACATATAGGCAGATAAGGGAAAGATTTGCATGGAAGGGCATGAAGGAAGATGTGATGCGCCACATCAAAGAATGTACCACTTGTCAAGAAAACAAGGATGAACACACTCATCCAGCAGGGTTACTGCAACCACTTCCCATTCCTGAGCATAAATGGGAAAGTATATCTATGGATTTCATCATGGAATTGCCCAAGGCCCAGGGAAAGGATTGCATTTTTGTGGTGGTGGATAGGTTAACCAAATTTGCTCACTTTTTGTCATTGCCACAGATTGTTGAGTATTGCCCTGCATCCTTCTTTGTTTATTCTTTTCTTGAGAGAGTGATATTGATAGCTAACATATGGTACATGTGATAGTGGAAGACTTCTTTGTCGGATCATGATTGTACCTATCTCATCTAGTGCAGGACGATTATACTTGAATAGTTCTTTCTTATCTGAACCAGTCAAGAACTCTGTTCTTCCTACAACCCTTGGTAATAATGACAATCAAGCAATTCTTTGGCAACTATCTCTTGTTCTTTGTGTGTAAGAATATCTGTAATTTTTGTAGACTCTAAATTGCTCTTAATTTTGTTTTCGATAGAACTTAATTAGCAGGAATTGGATCTTTTTTCCACCTTCCTCACTTTCCTCCATCCATCTTTCTGACTCCATAAGGCACCGATTTATTTGTTTTAGTCACTAAATTATTCACATAAAATCAAAACAACTTAACTACAATAAAAATTGTGCATCTTAGGCATTCTCGACATATAGCTTAGGCATCTTAGGTCATATTATTTCAATTTTCTGTTAAATTGCAGCAAGTTTAATTTTCTGTAATTTCATTTTTAGCAAAGAAATTTCTATGCATTGGAAAAGTCAAAAAACATTAAAAAGGCATAAAAATTACTCAAAAACAATAATTAATTTAGCATAAACAGCCTTAAAACAAGCATATTTGCTTGCTGTAATATCTGTTTTTGCACCTTGGTTTATCCGTGAAAAACATATAGTTGCATCATGATTTGTGCCCATAGTTTATCCATGAAAAATATATTGTTGCATCGGGGTTCATGCATCATTTTCTGTGCATATCCTCTGCATTTAGGACACGTTTAAGCTTTTGTTATTGACATTTAGTTGCAGATTTATTTAGGACAGCAGCATTAATTTTTATTTTGGGTGTTATTGATCGTTTTCTTTTCTGAATATTCACCCCTTGATCATTTAGGGATACCCTCCTGAAGTTAGCAAGCACTAAATTCGAAGTGAGGGGAAGCAAGGTGACAGTGCTTATTTCCTACTGTTTCCTGACTCCTTCCACTTTTGCAGGGCAGGAATTTCCAGGTGATAACAGTCTTCTTGAAGTACACAATCAAAGTATCATATGGGAACACAGTCCATCTTACTACCAATAGTATCATGTCAGTATCTCTCGAGGAGTGACGAAGTTTGAGATTTGCTTCTTGTGTCAAGGGTTGAGAGTCAGGTTTGGGTCTAAAGTTGAATCTAATCTAAGTTGAATTTGAGTGCAAGTCTTGTTCCCAAGTCGTGAATTTTCCAGGTTTCTTTCATCCCAGCAATCTCACAATCTCAGATTTTCAAGGTGGTGTCCCCCTACAAGTACAGTGGTACACGAGCTTGCACAAACAAAACCTGGTACCTTAGCTGCTAAAAAATTTATTTTGTTTTCCCTTCCTGCCCCAGTGTGAAGTTCAATTTGAGTCTAAGTCTTGTTCCCAAGTTGTGAATTTTTCAGGTTTCTTTCATCCCAGCAATTCCACAATCTCAGATTTTCAAGAACGTGTCCCCCTACAAGTACAGTGGTACACGAGCTTGCACAAACAAAACCCGGCACCTTAGCTGCTAACAAATTTATTTTGTTTTCCCTTCCTGCCCCAGTGCGAAGTTCAATGGCCAAATTGCATGTGACTAAATAAATTAAAGCACAAAAAGCATATGAATCATATCTTACATTTGCCCTGGCAGTGAAAAATAACTCAAAAATCTTCTCCGATCCACTTCTGGGTCCAGATTCTGAAAACTCAGCTCCTGAAGCAAAGACAAATGGGAGGCCACACTCTCTTGCTATTGCACGAGCAAGAAGAGTCTTCCCTGTACCAGGTGGCCCACTTAACAAGATACCCTGTCATATCAACAAAATAAAAATATGTCATCAAATATGACAACTAGTTCAGCTTCATTTTGCTAAACATCTGTTAACATAGAACAAGGACATTTAGGGGTGTATCATATATGTAGAAAAGGCATTACCAACAATGACAGTTTCATCTAAGGATAGCTGCTAACATGGAATCAGAACATTTAGGTGCATGTACCAGCAAAAACTAATACAGCAACAATGAAAAAAATTAGCATCCTATCATAAACTAAGACGGCAACAATGAACAGCCTACTTATTCATGCAGAGATATATAAACCAGAATACCCATGTCAATGGAAGATACACGATTCATTAAGGAAACATGTGCTAACTTGCTAAGAATACATGTAACTAGTTGTTATTATATTTTATCCCAGTGGGCTAGCTCAAATCGTTGAGTGCTTTGAGCTTCATGCAAGAGGTCACAATTCCCTAGAATTGCTGCCTCTGTTGCATTCCTCATTTGATGTCCCTACCCAGTCAGGCGTCGTACTCAGCGCCAACAAGTTTATACTAGGTACCATCCTTGAAATGCAGGAAGTGCCCAAGGATTTCCCCACGAGTTTTCCTTGGGAAAAAAAAGTTGTTATTTTAAAATAAACAAACTAGTACAACATTACTTACAAAATTGCTTTTGAATACTGCAGAACAGCAGACCTCATAAATTATGATAACAATAAAAGACAACAACAGGGCTTTAAAATGCTCCAGGCATTCCTGCAGAACCGATGGCATGAGTATAAAAGCATAAGACCTATGTAATAATGACAAACAAAAGGTTCTAATTGGGATTTCTAAATTTCACAAGTTTTATTCCCAACCATTAACGAATCTGTTATAAATGAGGTTGACTTCGTCATAAAGATGGCAACATCCATGTCATCTGTACAGTCAAAACCAAGCATGAAATGTTACAGGAGTTTGCAAGGGAAAAAACATATGCAGCCAATGAATAAATAAATAGCATAAAGATAGATAACCCTCAATATGTTAAAATGGTTTCGCTCAGACATACAGAGCTAGATAGAGCCATCCTATGGTTTCAAGATGAGCCCATGGTAACCGAGTGGAATGGTGGTGTTCAGAAACACCCCTAAACAATGAAGCACATCTTCATAAGAAGATCTCAAAGAGCATAATGCTTTGTGTGTGTAATGTGCTTATTGTGCATTGTCAAAAATGGGTTTACATCAGATATTCTCACATCCTCCATTAGACACAACTTGGAGGATATATGAAGGTGGCATTATCTCAGGCTTCAGCACCACCCCTTAAAGACAACTCCCTGCTGAGAACCTCATTACTGCAACCTGTCCTGTAAAAAGTCTAGAGATATCACATCTCCCATCATTACCCCCTGAACACAACTAAGCTAGGAACACTAACAACCAAAATACCTGACCATGACAAGGTATAACAAAACAGTTACCTCCACAGCACCTCCACCCAATCCTCTTCGAAATGTAGTGAAGCAAATCTATTTAACAAGGCTTCCAACGGAGAGTTCTCTACACACAATGACAGAGCAACAAGAGCATAGTCTCCCAAAATGGTTAGAACTAGTTTCACAAAATGTACCATCAAGAATAGTCTCCAAAATCATAGTGCTCTCAACCATGGAAGCTACAACACAAGCGCTCCCAAATTATGCAACAAGAGCATCAACCATAGCCACTTACACAACTATCATAATAGTGCAAAACTGAAAATAAAATAAACTCAGCTTTCTTTGCTCAAAATCCCTTTCAATTTCTCATTGTGTATTGAAACGTAGTTCGTCACTAATGTGTGCAATCCTTAGGCCTTCACCTGCTTCTTCTTTGACTTCCCCTCACTGTCACATCATAAAACAACTCTATCGATTTCTATCAACCAATTGAAACTATCAATGGGTCTTCAACAACAACAATCTCAACAACATCTGCCCTTGAACATAGGTTGAGGGATCACAACAATTAATAAGGTTCAAATACAAGGCCTCCAATCAAAAATTGTCCCACATGCCAACAAGACTATTCAACAAAGCAGTCCAATGACGACTACAACAGCAATCACTCAATCAATAGAAAAAAAGAGTATTTGTACAATTGTACAGTCAACAATACACATCCATATGAAGTCCTCAAGCACCTATTCAAATGCTGCCACAACCAATCATCAGTCCAACCACAATCAATCCTCTTGTGCAAAGATTTGAAGCATTTCTACCACCATACCAAAAAAACTCAACTCTTGGATGAATTCCTCTTGTCTCTATGACGCAAATGTTGATATGGCAAAGAGTCCTATTCTTGCTGAACAAAAGGTGCAAGATGTGATTCCTACTCAACCAAGGGTGTCCCTCCAAATCAACAGAAATGTCATATGTCGCCCACTCGGGCATACTATCATCAACCAGATCAACAGAATTGTCATATGTCTCCAACTCAGGCATACTATCATCAACCAAATTAACAGTCGACACAGGATGTGCTCCCTACAACTCAATAAAATAACCTTCAGCAACAAACAAAATAACCATCTTGCAAATAAACAGTGAAATGACCTCTATGTAGCAATGGATTCTCACAATATCCAAGTCTTTCTCTAATTGGTCTCATCTCAGGCTCTATCAGAACAACAATACCTTGTCCAGTCTTCCCATGTCCTCCACCTGTATATCCCATCTGGAAAAACAACTAGGACCCAATACCTCTAGTATGTTTCTCAAATTCAAGAGAAACCAATTCATTAGTAGCATGATAAGAAGGCATATCATCCTTCTTGCAAACATCATCATTACTAGCAATATCATTAGAAACATCTAGAGAAGCATCATCATCAATATGTTGTGGAGAAAGACATTCAACCTCTTCTTCCAAAGTGTCGAGTAGCTCTTTCTTATAACTAGTCATTCATGAGATCCTGACAAACCTCTTCATCGAATCTGTCTGGCTCATTTATATGAACTGTCGATCCCTCAACAAGGTCAAGATACTTCTTAAAACCAAAGCTTTCTAACTTACCAACAAAATATTTCAAATTAGCTTTAGTGCTTCTTAAATTGCTGACTTATTGAACAAGGCCCTGATTGAGGTCATGCAAGTCCTTGACCATGTTGTCCTTCTCATCCACCCAAGAAAGAAGAAGATCATATTCAGTCTTCAATTTCTGATACTTTTTACAGACAACCATTGTTTGCCTGTCGAGCACAAAAAAGGTGAGGGCCCCTGCAAAACACTTGGTCAATGTGCCCCACGGATTAAGCCAATGTCCCCACTTCAATCAATTTTCCCCCTTTTAAACTTTAAAGGGTGAGGGAAAAATTAAATCATGTGCCTCTCTCAAAATTTGATACCCACCTTTTTAAAGGAAACCATTTTTAAAAATGTAATATATGATCCACTAGGTCTTGGACTTTTGACGAACTTGCTATTGATTCCTTTGAAAAATAACCATTTTACTAACAAAACGTATTCACCTTTGCCACATAGCAAAGAGATTTCTCAATCCCATAAAGAGATTTGCAGTATCCTACTATATAAAATGAGAACATCCCCTTGTATTTGATTTCCTCTCAATGGAACCTAATTTAGAGCCCATGCTTTGCATTTGAGAGGTGCGCGGTTTGATACCCCGCATCTCCGATCCAAATTCTATAATCTCCATGCAAGAGGGGAACCTATCTAAACAGGAATTCAGAGGAGGGGACCGGATCTCAATCTCGGAAATTTCTCTTTACTAATTTAGAAGCTGAAAGGAGAGATGTGATTTTTGTAGTTTCTTGATGTTTTTGCTGAAGATGTAGAATGAAAGGAACTTTTTCATATATAAAAGCTGACTTTTAGGAGCCTAGGATGACAGTAATTAAGTAGTTATAGAATTAATGAAGATTTTGATGATGCTGATTTTTTTGACAAAGTACAATGTACCTGTTATAGGGCCTGTCAAGGTAGATCGATGTATATTCTAATTTCACACTTGAAATATGAAAATAAAGATATTCTTCTTGAAAAAATAACATTCAATAGCTTCATTAAAAGATGAATTGACCCCCACAATACACCTCTTCTCCTCAAGCAATGTCTCTTTTCCCACATGCATACCAGGCAGGCACACATTGGCCCACACAGGGTCTTCACTCGCTTCTCTCCACGACAGCGCCTCTAGCACAAAAGTAATGTTTTGTTAGACGCAAATTTTCTTCATTATTTAATTTGACGATATCTTTAATGTCTGGATTTTCAAGTCTCTCTTCTTTCAACTTTCTGATTTGTTCTAGTAGCTATTGATTAAGGTTCATTAAGAGCACATTTTCTTCTTGTTGTTCGGATAAGTGCTTCTTAAATTATTTCTTGAGATCTTTTTTTTCTTGTTCTAATCTTTGATTACTCTACCTCGTAGCCTTGGACTTCTTAACTTGTGCAAGTAATTTCTGATTGTGATATTTTAAGTGAGAAATTTCTTCGTTTGTATCCATGATGGCTTCGTCAAAATCCTTTTGCATCCTTGATATTGACTTTTGATTTTCTTGAGGGATCATCTTTGAGATATTTTTGAAGTCTTTTGATGAAGGTATTATCGATTTTGACCTCATAGTAGTGTCTTGAAATGCCATCATCTTCTCCTTACAGGGAAATGTCACAAACTTTTTCTTCGTGTTTAAGATGAAGGTACCTAGATTTTTAAACCAAGGTAACTTGATAATGATGTCAATTTCTTCTTTAAACATATTTGTAACATTAAATTGAGATATATATTCATATTTATGAGTTGTCACTTGTAACTCCTTAATTTTGTTTTGTTTCTTGCAAAAAATATCTTCCTTTTCAATTATATTAGACTCTGGAATTAATAATTGGTTTGCCAAATTGATATTAATGTCATTCTCATCACGATTCATGCTGATAATGATGTTAATTTATTTCCCTTGAATACTCCCTTTTGCTAATTTTAGAGCAATTGTTAAGTTTCTTTTCAATTTACTAGATAACAATAGCATAGGTAGGATCACTAAGAGAAACACAATCACAAGATACACAACATTTATCCAGGGAAACCCTCATGGGGGAGAAAACCCAGCAAAAAATTCCTTAATATAGATAGTCAATACAATGCCAAGACAATAAACCAAAACACTAGAGAATATCCAACACTGAGCACTCTCTTCCTTCTTCTCCCAACTGCAGCTATCTCCAAACTTGCGCACTTGTTGAGTGAAATGAGTGAGTGAATGAATGAGGCGTTGGCCTCTCTTATTTATATTAGCTGGCAGGCGCTAGGGAGGTGTCTCTTCATTGGGCAGGGCCGACTTCTTCACTTAGTGGTTAAAACCACTTTAATTAGGCATGGGGCCGACTTCTTAATTTGCATGATATAATTAGGGTTTGACCAATCTGCAAATGGGGATTTGGTCGTTTACAAAGCCCGACATGATCAATCCACAAAAGGGGATTGATCTAATCAATAATGACTCAATAATAAATAGAATACTCTTTGAAGTTACAATATTTCAACACTCCCCCTTAACAAGAAGGATATTCTACAACATCGTCAGGAGAGAGAGAGAGAGAGAGAGGGCAGCAACATCAACAGCATCTAAAACATTGTCTGGCATATCTATAAATCATCGAAGTTTTTCTCATCATCATTCACAGCATGGAGTGATCCGGATTTTATGAGCAGAACGAAATGAATATAGATTATTAAAAGATGCTTAACACAGAATAACAGAGATATAGTAAAATTGGTTTTCTATTCAATAAGGAAATAAGCTGAAACTGTAAAATGCAGCCGAAAACAAGCTTGTTGGAATGGTGGTGGCTTATCTCTGAGAAGAGATGTGATGGTTGTGCTCATTCGCAAGAAGATGGTTACAATGAGGCTCTGAAGGCCTTTTTACAATAAACAGGAATGTCAAAAACCCTAGACATCCAAAAACCTAGACCTAGGAGATGAAGCGCCAAAAGTCATGTGGGCCCCATTTGGGTAAGTTAATACATCAACTTCCCAGGATCGTAACTTTTGCATACGATCTTCGTTTTAGGCACACGATAGCCCATTGGAAAGGTCTAGCTGAGAAGAACAATTTTCAATTGGTCTAGGTTAGTGTCTTTAGCGGTCACCTGCGCCCCAAATCCCCAAAAAACGTCGTTTAGGGCCCCAAAACAGCCCCGAAAGTTTGGAACCCGAAAAACTGCCAAAAAACTGCAAAGGTGAAAAATTGTTTTTTGATTCTGTGGAATAGGTGGGTGGCCACCAATATCCACCTGGATCATGGAGTTGGAGTAGCATCATCATCATCATCTGCCTAGGCATGGATTAGTATAACAGTAATACATCATCATTATCAATAACATCAATAAAAACAACATCATCAACAGAGCATGAAGGTTGGAGCAACAACATCATCACAGCACGAAGGCTAGAGCAACATCATCATCATCATCATGGGGCAACAGAATGAGGCAGGTGTTACAACATTTTGTGGTACTCTGACATTCCCTAAGGAGCTGCCCAGGAATCATAAGATTCCCTAGGATATAAAATCCTAACGGAGCTACCACGTGGTACTCTGACGGGCCGTCCTTACCAGACCTTCGGGATCTACCCAGGAATCATAAGATTCCCTAGGATTATAAAAATCCCAATGGAGCTACCACTACTGATCATAGCTAACATATGCATGCACAGGTACTCTGGCAGACGGTCCTTACCGGACCTTCGGGATTTGTCCAGGGATGATCAGTCCCCTAGGATATAAGATCCTAATTGAGCTACCCGCTATTGGCAGGATACCATAGTATCATCGGAATCATTCCCCCTTTCGAGGGAGGTCCTTTCGGACTATACCAAGCTTGTCTCGAAAGTGCTCAAACTTTATTCGAGACAGAGGCTTGGTCAACACATCTGCAACTTGCTCATCTATGTCAACATATTGGAACTTTATGGCTCCCCTCTGCACCATATCACGAATGTAGTGATACCGGATTTCTATGTGCTTCGACTTGTCATGGAACACATGGTTCTCTGTCATCTTTATGCAGCTCTGGTTATGACATAGAATCGCGGTTGCTTCCATCTCCATATCAAATAGACCTGTCAACAACTTCCATAGCCATATGGCTTCACAACTAGCGGAACATGTACCAATGTATTATGCTTATGTTGTGCTGAGAGCAATACTAGATTGCTTCCTACTCTGCCATGAAGTTATGGATGACCCCAGACTGAAACAACATCCTAAAGTGCTCTTTCTGTCAGAAACACTTCCAGCCCAATCTGAATCGATATAACCAATCAGTCTGAAGTCTTGATCTCCATTGTAGCAGAGACCAAAGTCCAATGTACCCTTAAGGTATCTCATCACATGCTTTGCAGCAACAAGGTGAACACATCTAGGCTCTACCAAATACTGACTCAAGGTGTTCACAGCAAAACATATATCTGGCATGGTGTTCGTCAGATACATCAACGATCCAATGATCTGTCTGTATAGTGTAGCATCAATCAATTCTAACGAAGTATCAACCAAGAGCTTCAACTATGTTTCCATGGGTGTATTCATGGATTTACACTCCAATTCATGGATTTACACTCCAAAATATCAAACCTCTTCAGTGTTTCAACTGCATACTTCCCTTGGTTAAGGAAGATCTTCTCTGGGCTCTGCCAAACCTCAAGACCTAAGAAATAGTGCATTATTCCTAGGTCTTTCATCTCAAATTTTGCGGCAAGCTTCTTCTTACAATCAGTGGTGAGATTTTCTTCTCCAGTTAAGAATAAGTCATCCACATACAACAGCAATATAACAGGCTCAACATTCATAACCATGAAGTAAAGGTTAGAATCAGCTTTACTCTTAGTAAAGCCCAAGCTCATCAGGAAGTTGTCAATTCTTCCATACCAAGCTCTAGGAGCTTGCTTCAATCCGTACAGAGCCTTCTTCAACCTGCAAACATGTGTCTTAATGTTTTCAACTTCAAACCCTTAAGATTGTTCTATATACACTTCTTCAATGACACCATTTAAGAAGGTTGTTTTCACATCCATCCGGTGTAACTTCCACTTCATCTTAGCTGCAAGGGCTATGATGGTTCCGATAGAAGTGTATCTGGCTACAAGAGAAAACGTCTCTTCATAGTCAATGCCTTCCTTTTGAGAAAAGCCATAAGCTACAAACCTTGTTTTATATTTCTCAATACTTCCATCAGCAGCATGTTTTATCTTGTATAGCCATTCGGAAGATACCACATGTTTGCTCTTCGGTCTGGGAATTATTTCCCATACATCATTCTTTATAATGGATTGGTATTCTTCTGTCATGGCATCTGCCCATTCTTTCTTCTAAATGGCTTCTTCAAAGCAAGTAGGCTCCTTATCTATGAGATCACACATCAAAGCCATATAACTGGAGAATGGCTTAGGTTTCTTAACTTGTCTCATGGTTCCTACGAGGGCACCATACTTCTCTCCATCTTGAATAAGTTCCCTTGCCCGAGTTGGCTTTCTCTTGTGAGAGATCGTCATCTGGGGGGGTTCTAGAGATTCTATCATATCATGATCTTCATGAATCTCATCATCGGGGGAAACTGTGGCTTCCCTTACTGGTTCTGCAACTCTGGGAGCTACAAGTTCTTCTTCATATACTTCTTCAAGCTGGCATCTCCTTGATTTCTTGAGTGTTGCATCTTCATCAAAGGTTACATCTATGTTGATCTCAATACGATGGTAACCTGGAATGTAAATTCTGAAGGCCTTAGAGACCTCACATTATCTAACAAATATTCCCTTCTTTCCTGAAGGGTCCATCTTGGTTCTCTTTTCTTTCGGAATGTGTACAAACACTGGACAGCCAAATATTTCGAGATGGCTTACTTCTGGCTTCTTTCCGGAGAACATTTCTTTGGGGGTTTTGAACCCAAGTGTATTATGGGATAATTTGTTTTGTACATACATTGTTGTTCTTGTTGCTCCTGCCCACAAGTGCATTGGAAGATCTTGATCATGGATCATAGTCTTCACTGCTTCCATTATAGTTATGTTCTGTCTTTCTGCTACACCATTTTGTTGAGAATTGTAGGGAGTGGTAAGCTCCCTCTTAATCCTGACATCTCTACAAAAGCTTACAAACTCTTTTGAGGTGTATTCTCATCCATTTTCTGACCTGAGTATCTTGATTTTTCTTTCAGCAAGATTCTCTATTAAGGCTTTGAATTCCTTGAATTTCCCAAACACTTCATCTTTTGATTTCAAGAAGTAAACCCAAGTCTTGCGAGAATAGTCATCAATAAATGATAGGTAGTATACATACCCACTAAGAGAGGTAGATGGCATTGGGCCACATACATCTGAGTGGATGAGCTCCAAGACTCCTGCTTTATTATCTCTCTTCGGGAAAGGATTCTTGATGTTCTTTCCTTGTGCACATCCCTTGCACACACCTTCATGATCAACCTTGAAATCTGGTAGACTTGTAACTACCTTGCTCACATATGGTAAGGCCTTGTAGTTGATGTGAGCTAGTCTTTTATGCCAAGGTTCACATGGACTCTTAGTGGACTGAATCAAGGCTACATCTGAGTGACCTTTTAATTTATACAGGCCACCTTCTTTTGTTCCAATAACAGTGGCATCTTCTATGGTTTTTCCTCTAGGCCACATGAGGACTTCACCATCTATAAATGCAACCTTGAAGCCTTTCTTAACTAAGCTTGAGATAGAAAGCAAGTTCTTCGTCAAACCTGGTACATATAGTACATCCTTCATTTTCATTGGAGTCCCTGAATCAAGTTTATAATTGGACTCTCCTACTCCTTTGATGGGGTACTAGTAATCATCTTCGAGTGTAACTTTCTGGGGAAAGTTATTTTCAGTAAGGCTAGAGAGAATGTCTCTCTGACCTGTCATGTGCTTGGAAGCACCACTATCTATGAGCCACATATCCTCACCAAGTGACACTGATCCTGATAGGGTAGAGATTAAGACATTGTCTTCAATCTTTTCTTTAATCATATTCGTGGGTGGCTCTTCATCTTCAACTGTATGGGCATGGTGCCTTTTGTTCCTCCTCTTGTATTCTTCTCTTCTAGCTGGAAAATTATTAGTAATATGTCCCATCTTGTCACAATGGTAACATTGGTAGAATGAGAAATCCTTTTCTCTTCTTTGACCTTTATGAAACTTTTGGAATCTCCTTGGAGGGTGAGATTCTTTATGGATGAATTTGTTTGGGGAGTGAGACTCCTTATGTGGGTGAGTCTCTTTCTTGAAGTGAGGCCTTCTCTTTCCTCCTTTAGTATGAGTAGCTAGAGCTTGATCGTCATCCCTTAATAGTATTGCTTCTCGGTTAGCTACTCTTGTTACTTCTTGAACACATTCTTCCCAAAGACTGTTACATTGTAGTTTTTCCTTTCTGGCACAAATGGTTTGGATGAATGCATCCCAAGGTCTTGTGAGACCATTAAGAGTTGTCATTATGCGTTCATCTTCATCTAGGGTACCTCCAATTGCTTCTAGTTGTTCCTTGAATTGAGAGATTCTAGAGAAATATTCATGAATTGTTTCTCCTTTCTGCATCTTTGTATTCTTGAGTTGAGTTCTCAAGTTCATCTTACGGTTAATGTTTCTTCCTTCATACAATCTAGTTAGGGCACCAAACATTTCTTTTGGGGTATCTTTAGATGCCACTTGAGGGATCAAGTGATCTTTGATAGAATCTGCAATGATTCTTTTGGCCCTAACAATGTCCTTCTAGTACTTTGCTTTAGCTGTAGCATCTGCGGGTTCTGGTACATTTTCTTTAATGAATCTTGTTAGGTCATTCTCTTCAAGAATGAGTGCAATCTTATACTTCCAGGCACGGAAGTTATCCACACCTTCTAACTTGTCAACAAGCTTGATGCTTGCAAACATATTGACCTGGAGTTGGGAAAAATAACCAAAAAATGAAAGTGCTCAGAATTTAGGTCTGAACTTACCAGGAGGTGCGCTTGGCCAAGGCGAATAGCCTGGTGCAGTTAGTTTTCTAAAAATCCAACTTTTACCCCTTGAAACTGAGCTTGCGCAATTCAGGACTGGTACTTGTGGTACTGGTTCTGGTTTCCTGGTTTCCTGCTTTTCTGGTTTTCTAGTACCAGTGAAAACTAGGGTTTCACTTTCCGAGAGTTTTGTCCATTGGAAAAGTGTGCTCAAGCTGCCAATGAGCTTGTTAGGCTAGGGCACACTTCCTTGATGAGTTTTAGGTTGAAATTCCTCATCAATAAAAAGCCCTAATTTTCTTGTATGGCAATAGTGACGTTTTTGCTTATCCAATGAAAGGTCCTCTCTTCAGCTTAGCTCTGATACCATGTTAATTTTAGAGCAGCTATTAAGTTTCTTTTCAATTTACTAGATAACAATAGCATAGTTAGGATCAATGAGAGAAACACAATCACAAGATACA